>APFE030662674.1:0-19519 GCA_000404065.3 Pinus taeda
TCTTTGTTCTCTATGAACTCTTATACTACACTTCTTAGATCTCCAACACCCTCTACAAAATAAAAAGAAAAACCACCTTGACCCCCCACATGCATTCCCATACTCTAGCCAAGGAAGATACATCAGGTTTTGGTCTCTATCAAGGGATTTAGTGAGTCAGAGCATAAAAATCGAGATGGGTACTTGTTATACCCTACTTTGACCATTTTCATCAACGTATTCAATTTGCATACCTCCATAACTATGAGTATTTTTTCGCAACTACCCAACTCCCTTCAATGACAGATTTTGGGCAAGCCCGAAAGATAGAAATGATTTCAAATTGATTTTTTTTTTTTTCATTTTTGGAAATATGGGGCTTTGATCATTGCTGTTCACTTAGAAAGTAAGGTGATTTCCTAATCCCCTCATTGATTCCCAATTAGGGTATCATGATCAGTACTAGTGCTCCATATTTCAATTAGTTGGTCAACAACACACACACACAATATATATTAACAAAATACATTTTCATAAGTTGAAATTGTTCCATCATAATTTGAAAATCACCAAAGCATCTATGCAACAATTTGGAGTGACAATAAGTCATAGTTACGATTATAGATTGGGAGAAAATAGCTTGTTACACCCATAATTTTTTTCCTGAAAGGTATGTAACAATTTGTTACCATGTGCATGTGGTGATGACATCTAACACATTTAAAAGGAACTCTTATCAAATAGTCCAACCCATCAATGTGAATTAAAATCCCTTATGCAACATCATATTCACAACTAAAACATCCCTTAGATCCATCCCAACCCCACACCTAAAAACCCACATCCACCTCTATAAATTGACAAATGGAGTTTCCAATTTCCTGGAAAACCTCCAAAGACAAAATTGAATTGGAATTTCATGGAGATTCACGCATACTGAGTTCAATTCCACCCTATTCATCCAATCATCAAAGAAGGGTGACCAATGCTTTAAAATAAGTGGTGAATACTCCCACCATTAGTGAGTAGCCATTGTGTTCTCTCCATCCTCGTTAGAAAGAAAAACACATGCCATCCATCCCCTAGCTAAATTGTATTGAGTTGAGATATATCTTAATAGGGATTCCCATTCCCTTCATAGTGATTATTATATCATTATTTCATAAAACTTTCTCCCATGAAATCTACCCACCAAATTCTTTGAACCCAATGTTACTACTTCATTCATCTTGACATCCTCACCTAGAATTGATTTCATAGGCTCACACTTTTATTTAACACGTTTCCTTTTCCTTTTCTCGTTTGAAGTATCCCCTCCACTAAGCTAGGTAGATTAATTCCCACCCGCATCTTGAAAAATCAACCTTACAGACCCTTTCTCCAAATTTCTCCATTACTTGTAATTCAGACCACCAAAAAGCATCCTCCTTGGGCTATAACTCACCAAGAAAACCAAGCATGGGAAAATATTCCACCATCAAATAAGGATCAAACCCAATACCAACCCACTACAATTCCCAAACTAGTTTTGAATATAACAATATTTTTTTCCTATTTTTTGGATGAGATATGGGTGGCCCTTACCAAAGTGAGGTTCATATTTTGATTTACACCCCACAATAATATTCATCATTGCACTTGCCCTTATCAGAAAGGAGGACATGCTAGACCCCTTGCTTAACTTGGAAAGTGAGTGGAGTGAATTGAGAAATAATTAACCAATATTTGTGCACAAGAGGATATCCGTCCAGGACTATCTTTTCACTTGTCACCACATACTCTAATCTCACCTCTAGTTGATATCTAGAGAAAAAATTACTTTCCGATTAGTTCTCTCCACATACCATCAAAAACAACATTTTCCAAAGTCCTTAGAAACTTGGGTTTGTACCATGAAAATTTCAATAATTCAATTGCCAGATGTTGTGCTTCATCTTCTACTCATATCCTTGGAAAGATCCAATTTCAATATCCCTCCGTGAGATCATCAAGATAATCCACAAAGTCAAGTTCCATAGAAAAATACTTCAAAAATATTTCTAAGGCTATTTTTTAATAAATGAAACATGTAGAGATTTGTATTATTAAATAATTGTGGATTTCAAATCCAGAACCTTTACATATTCCAATCTTCCTTGCAAGTTTGAAATTGAACATGAAGGCTCAATCCAAACCCTCAAGTGAGTTCCCTAGGACACAAAAATTTCGATCCCTTTTCAACTATTTTTTTTATAAAAAAACCCCCTACATCCATACACATTTACATTCCATGACTTACTATTTTTATTTTTATTAGTTTGAATTCTTGTTTTTCTTGGAGAAATACGTTTTCCTTGCTTCCGAACTTGAGTATAACCCATGTTTTTTGTAGATTTCGATGGGTCCTTCTTTGGCAAGTTCACTTCATTGTTCTTGAATTCTTCCTCATCCACTTGATCTGCCTAAGAGTTTGTTGTTCCAACATTATCCCTTGTGGTTTCCAGAGAGGATCCATTTTCTGTAAGGGTTTGTTGTTTTTCCACTCTCAATGAGTCCAAAGAATCTTCACTGGAATGTGGTTTTTCCTGATTGAATTTTGTTGCCGCTGATGCATTTTCTTTGGAAATATTAATTTATGTTTTATCTTTTGGTTCTTTCTTATCATTGGACTCTTCCTCTTTGTATACCATATAGTGATCAACCCGAGATACTTCCCAACAATTATACCTTCAATGTTTTTCCGATCTTTGTTGCTCTGACGCTTGGGGAAATATTTTATTACATGCCCAGTTTCATAGCACACTCTACACTGGAATGAAACATTTTTGTAGTCGAGCTTTTGGACCCGGTAATAATTTGGGGCCGACAAATTGATCTTAGCGTGAAAACCCTTATTGAATTCCATCTCCACACAAATTCGAGCATAAGTAATTTTATAATAATTTCTTGTATTTGGGATGCAAAAAAAAATCACATTCCTTGTTAAGAGTATAAGCATGCAATCAAAACGATAACATGCACATAATATTAAGATATAAGAAGTATGAGAAAATACTTATCTTATACAACCAAACAAACAAGAACCTGAGATCGAGACTTTGACTCTCCACCCAAACATACAGGAGCTACAACCACTATTACTTGTAGTTTTCATCCCCGAGCCAGATTCCAAAGTTTGAGGTGGAGTTCTTTCAAAGGGAAACTTCAACCAAAGAAACAACTAAAACAAGATGTATCAATGTCACTTTGCCTTCATCCACCATCTACATAAGCTCAACCAAAATAAAAATTGAAACATGACGTCTTAAGGCCACTCTATCGTCATCCACCAACTACATAAGTTTTTCCCTTAGTCCTCTCAGACCTTTTCATACATTATAAACATCCATGCCAGGACATGACAATACAAAGAGTTCAACTCACTTTCAAGATAAGAGAGTCCACAACAATAAGGTTCATCATTGGATAAGCTACTCCAGGTGGTTCATCAGTGAGTCAAGCACCAATGCTTTAGCCCCAAGGCAACTCCTGGTGGTTCATCAACCTCACAAGCACCTGAGTGAATCTTCCCAAACCAATAGGTTCATCTATCCACAAGCTTCCATTGGATTCTTCAGCCTTATAGGTGAGCCACTGCTCTCTATAATGCTTGTACCTAGTGATTTTCTCTGAGGGTTCTTTTACTAGTTTACAAACTCTCCAAAGCTTGAAAAAAACAACTACTCTATCACGTTGTTTGTTATTCATTCTTGCCTCTAACCTTAGAGGAAATTTTCCTTTCTGATTATAGAGTCCACACATAGAACCCTTTTGTTGTTGTTGTGCGCTCCTAGAGAGCTTCTTCTTCTCTCTGCATAAAATTTTGCATGTGTGTGAGAGAGAGCATCTGAATGAATGTATCTCATCCTCCTTCCTTTTCCCAATAGACTAATTTCCCATCGTTTCGATGATTGCACGATAGTCAACTTCCTTGGAAAATGCAACCCATGCTGCCTTTAATGTTTTGGCCTCTTCCTTGATTATGGTCAGATCTAAAGGACACTTGGACCAATCCTCTTATTTTCAGGTAATCTATGACACAGTCATACCCATTTAAAACCACTCAACCAATCAAGATTGATATTTAAAACAACCATTCCCTCAAGAAATGGAATTTGTGTCCCTCTCTCTGCCTTTTAAATAATTACATTTATTTACAATGAGAGAAATATTAATCGGGAGATATCACAGTCCTATCCAAATAAGAAAAGTATTAACTAGGGGATGTGACACGTCTCTGAAATTCGGGGAGGTTCTATGCAACATCGAAAAATTATGGACAACATTATCTTGGTTTAGGAAGCTATTCACTCAAGTAAGGAAAGCAAAGAACCAAGCATCATCATTAAGTTGGATATGGAAAAGGTGTTCGATCAGGTAAGACATTCTTTTCTCCTTTTGGTTATGGAAAAGTTTGGTTTTAGAAATAATTCTTAATATGGGTCCAAGCTTGCATTGGTACTTCATGAATAGCCCATTTGGTGACTGGGATGCCTTCAGAAATTCTCTCCACATCCAGACCCAATATTATATATATGGGTCACTTAGACTTTTAAGTAGAAACTTGGAATTAACAAGATGTTGTTGTTGCTACAACATCCTCCAAATTTTTTCTTATATTCAAACTTTGGAACCTACTTTAGCCATATGAGTTGTTGTCTCTAGCAATAAAATACATTTAATGCTTGTTCTCTAAGTTTTCAGGTCTCGTTGTGAAGGTTTCCCAAGTGTCATATTTTGATAAGGGAAGTGTCACACTTTGAGAAAGGGATAGCACACATGTAAGAGGAAAATTTGGTAATAATGGGTCTTATCTATCATAGAAACATGAACTAAACTCATTCCGAAAATTTTGTGTAATGTTTTGTTGGTTTCGTCACTTGTGTCGCAAAGTGTATCTTAAGTGTCGCACTTGGAGGTAAGTGTCGTTTAGTTGTCATTTCAATGGGTGCATATTGATTTTGGGTGCTAAGTGTTTCATGGTCATGGTTTTTATCCTCTATGAGTGTGTGATCATATTCAAGTCATGTTATGGTTTATTTCTCATCTCAGTGATCCCACACTTAGTCAAATTCTGAAGAAGCTCCTTCCCCTACCAACCCTACTTTACTTTGCCTCCTTGAATTGCACATTGCGTAGTTGAAAGCCTCAGTCAACATTCCCCGCCTCTTGGAACTATGCATTCCGTAGTCATTGCCACCAAGGACTTCACATTACGCTGTCATGGTGCCCAATTGTAGCCTCCTATCCTTTAGAATTGTGCAATCCTACTTCCCAGTCAGCCTCTCACTGCACACTGTGCAGTTTCTATCAACAATTCACCTCCCTGCCTCTGATCTTCACAACTGAACAATCTTGTGGTCTAGCCTCTCTTGAACTATGCATTGCATAGCCACAATGGGAAGCCTGCCTCACTGTGTCATTGTCTCCCTCAACTGTGCAGTTATGTCTTCCAATGCCTCACCCACTGTGCATTGTGCAGTTACAATGATAAAAACTTCCTCACTACCTTTTGGAACTATGCGCTATGCAATCCCTAAGCCTCTTCCTTAATCCTGCACTCTGTCTAGGATCCAATCAGTGAAATACATGAACAATGTTAGACTAGGATGTTTCCATATTAATGTCATATTTTCACGAGTGAATTCCATCTACAGGTACTATATATTAATATGAAAAGATGATGTTCAATGAGGATCCAAAGGACATCATGCAAAAAGACACTTGTGAATATGGAACCATAGAGAGATCATCAAGCGAGAAGATGGAGGGACACTAGAACATGACAGGAGATTGAAGATCAATATCACATGGAGGAATCCATATAAATCAACCTCTTGGAGGATGAAGATGAAGCACATGCAAGACTTGTCTTGAAGATATCTAAGAAGTGGAAAGAAGAGAAGCTTGGAATTCACACATCATCATGAAGATCCAAGTCATGGATTATACAAGTGTCATCTCAAGAGTCACATATGTCATTATATATTGCCACATCAATTGTGGATGCATTATGTAATTTCAAAAAAATGAGAAAATTTAAAGTGTGTAGAAGTCCAAAGATCACACATAGAATGTGAAAAGTCATGTAGAAGTCCAAATGTCTCAAAGGAGTTTTGAAAAGTCACATTGAAGACCAAGAGTCATGAGGGGAGCCCAAGAGTCACAAGTTTGGTGGAGAGTCACCTCATTTGTTATATATACACCCTCATAGCTCAAGCAAAGGAATTTTTACCTTAGTTTCTCAAGCTAGGCACAAGAGAGAACATTAGGCTTTTGAGAAGCAAGTAGTTTCTTAATGCTCCACTATTGGAACAAGTGTTGTATCATTGTAATGGTGTACCTTGGAACTTTCACTCAATAATTTGAAGCTCTTGGAGCTAACATGCTTTTCATGCATATGTCGTGAACGATTGTGAGACTACTCTTCCATTCTTTACGTTATATGTTTAAGTAAACACATACTAATGAAAATGAACTATTTCGTTAGCTTTAGTATTCATCATTTAATTGACGTGTGTCTTATGTTTTCATGATCATTAATTTCTTTGTGGACTATTTTGCAAGATTACTAACAATTATTTCAAATATATATGTGTCTTTCTTAGGATGGTACTAATACTTTTCTCTTAAAGACTAACTTTCTTTTCCATTTTGTGAAAGAACCATTATAAACTCTACAATTGAATACATCAATAGGCTAACCTATTTTCTTATCTTGAAAGTACATGCATTTCTCTTGTGTTGTTTATTATAGCCAAGGAAAATTTCTAGGATAAATGGAAACCGACCATACTTCCAGTTGGGGCTCCTACTCCAAACTATGTGAGGTCCAATTAGAACTTCATATCAGGGAGACCCCCATACTTTTGGCGGCATCCAACACCGTCAACACCAAAAAAAAAGGGTGGTTAATGGGTCTTAGCATATCCAAGAATTTCAAGGAGATCAACCACTCTTTTCCAACGATACCCTTCTCTTTGGGGGGGCTTCTAAGATTATAGATCACCATTTTTTATTGGTTCCAGACTCCTATTTGGAATTATCAGGTGGATTAATAAATAAAATGAAGAGTCAGTTGTTCTGATGGAACTACTCTAATACCACTCTTTAGGAGATAACAAGGACACTAGAATTCCAGTCTGAGGTTGGGCAGGAACACTTCAAGTATTTGGGAATCCCTCTTTTCGTAGGTAAAGCATGTACAAATGATTGGTTCGAGGTCATCCAAAAAAAAAAAAAAAAATGTAGGCTTGGGGTGCTCCATGGTTAAATTTAGTTGAAAGAATTGTATTGATAAAAGTTGTCCTATCATATTTACATATATAGTTATGCTCAGGTCTCGTGGCCCCAAAAGCAATTATCACTCAAATTGGGGCACATACTTGTATATTTTTATGGAAATATACAAAGCATAATGATAAAATATTCCATCTTGTTCAATGGAATACAATTCAACTTCCTAAATATCTTGGGGGTTTAGCAATTAAAGATCCTTACCCTATGAATTTGGTCCCCAGGACCACAATTGTGTGGAGGCTAATCTCATACTCTAAGAAGTGGTGGAAGTAGTCCTTCTTGAAAAAATATTTCCATAGATCTTTCCTTTTAATAACATAAATAATAGATTGGTCTCGTTCAGGATCAAAGATTTGGAAACTATGCAAAAAATCAATCTCTTGTGATCAAGCATCTAAGTTAGAGGATAGGTAATGACGTTCACATTAATATCTAGAATAACAACTTTCACGAAGAAGGTTCATTAAGAAACCAAGCAAAATTAAGGGAAATAGTAGATTCAATGTCACAAAATGGACTGACCAAGATCAAAGACATAGAAAAATGGGATGAGCATGGCATGTGGTCTAGTTGGTCTTTCCCAAACATCCCTCCCATCCTTCTCCAACGGTGGGGAATTCTTGTAAGATCTCTTAAAGATATGGTTCCTAGCTCTTGATTAGAGCGAGACCATCGTTCGTGGAAATTAAGTCCCATTCAACTATACCTTGTTAAAGAAGGTTATGCTCATCTTGTAAATCAATTGCCTCACCCACCATAAGACGAGTTATGGAAATAAATATGGTAAAGGGATGACATACCAAAGGTAAATATATTTTGTTGGACCCTTATGCATAAAAAAATCCTCACAAAAAAATATCTAGAAGAGAAACATTCAAGGACCCTCCCATATGTGCATGATCGCAGAGGAAAATATACACCATCTTTTCAAGACCTGCTCCTTCTCCTTGGTTGTCTAGAAGGAGGCCTTTTTGAATTTAATCCAGTTAGAAGCTATTCCAAATGACTCAGTGAAAATGTTTGTAACATGGAATAGAAGGTATCCTTGGCTATGTAAGTCTTCTTCTCTAATCATGAGATGTTGTTCAGTGCTCCCCAAATATATTTTTCGGTCACTCTGATTGGAAACAAATGACATAATTTTCAAGAACAAGAATCAAGATCCATCCAAAGTGGCCCTTAAGCCGACCACCTTGTTGTTTGATTCAATCACTTCCTGGGGATTCAAAGCCTTTGATCTTGAAGACATTTCCTCACTCAAAAGGGATTGACATATGGTGGGGTCTCCATAAGATAAAGCTTGCAACCTTGAACTATACTTGAATAAAATAAATATCACCTCCATTCGTCAAGAGCTGATGGATTTTCAGATTTGGCATTCCAATCAACACAATTTTTTGCTATCCTTCGATGGTGCATCGAAAGTAAATCTAGGGGTGGCAGGAATGGAAGGCGTGATTATTGGCCTCAATAGACAAACAAAAATAAATTTTGTGTGGGGTTTGGGAACAACAACCAATAACCAAGCCGTGTTTCTTGCTCCATGGCATGGATTAAATATAGAAATTGAACGTAAATATCAAGAAATATTAATATTTGGCAACTTAATGATAGTTATCCGGTGAGTTTGGGAGGCATATTGTCACTCAAAAGTGACATTTTCTTTCATAGTTCATGGAATTTAAATTCCTCAATAGATATATTAGAAAATCGATGATCAAGGATGGTACATGGAACCTCAGAGTTGAATAAAAATCATACATTAAATTCCTCCTTGTCATGAGGTTCCCAAATCTTATAGTGGGATCATTTAATTCAATTCATGAACAATTAATCAGGAGAAATGTTGAATCACGTTCAAAGCATGGGATAAGATGGAAAATCAATTCATTGGAATTGCGGACTGCATGGTTTAGTGGCCATCACTTATGGATCAACCTCGATCATCTCTTGAGGTGTACACCTTTCGCCTCATCATTAACACTTATCCTGTGCACTTCCTCCCTCTCTACATGACATATCATAAGACCTGTGTTGGGTTGCAGATAATTAGAGTGTCAAGACAAAGACATTTATTTCACATTATGTCAGTTATTTTGCTATTCTTTCCATAGAAAGTGTTTTTTCCAACAAGGATCTCCCAGTTGTTTCACCTTGGATTCCTTAGGTTTGCATTCAATGGAGACTGTGAAGGATATCATAGATCACATGGTTCTCTACAATTATGATAGTGGTATTTCTTAGGCTCGTGTTTGTAGAATTTCTGTTTATATTACCTTATGGGCTTCAATTTGGGCATGGTTTGATTATATCATCCTTGGTCATAATCTAGTTTGTTTCTATGAATTGGTGCCACTTCTGGACAAATTATTCATGGAAACTGCAGGTTCTTCTTCTTGTGACAACTCAATTTTGGACAAGGCTATTGCGGTGATGGAGAGCATGCAAATTAGTTTCAAGTAGACATTGGAAGCGGGGAAGAGGCTCGTAATTCTCTACAATTGATAATCAAATCTAAGCTTGAGTTTATGCAAATCAAAATCGAACGTCTCTAACACAAATTAAGGACAAAAGTGGCAACTATCCATCGCAATATAGCAAAGATGGAGGACTTGTATATTGTCGAACTTCAGTTTTCCCCAAAGGACCCCAAGTTAGGAGATGAAGTTGTGAGGAAGAGAGGAAGGTCGACCCGAGCTCCTAACCATATAGGATAATCCGTTGAGGTGCTTGGCACTGAGTTTTAGAATTCCTTTTAATAAGTTTTGTTTTTAATGTAGTGCAAATATAATTGTATTTAGGTATCTTTGTCTCAATATTTAGCCGGCATCTCTTTAGAATTACTAAAAAAATATGTCAAAAGTTAAGACTGCATGTGTACTAGACCTCAAAATGTAGGAGTTTGATGGAGCTAGATAAATTATGTAAGAGTTGTGACCCGTAGTCTGAATATTGCCTTTTTTAATAGAAACTCTCTAACTACTTCTTTGAAAACAATTTTTTATTACTAAAAAATTATAATTTCTAAAAAATAAAATAAAAAATATATATATTATCACAAACTATCCTAACTATTAATTTTTTTGAACAAAATGTCTTAACTATTAATGAGGTGTAAGATCACATCTTTATATAAGACATACTAATATAATTTGAATTCTGACCAAATATCCTAACCATTAATTATGTATACCATCATATTTTTAATACAATATGATACCCACTTTATTATTTGTTTTGGTTTATTAGTAGTTAAAGGATAACTTTATATAATAAATTAAAATCACATGGCGATAGTAAAGAGATTCGAGTTAGCATATGACATACAGAAATACATGACTTTTTAGTAGGATGGTAAAGACATTCCAGCTAGCGTTTGACTTACCAACATGCACAGATCAAGAAACTTTTAAGAAATCTAGTTAAAAGTAATCTATTGTTTAATTATGAGAAACCACCTTTATTGTGTTGTATGGTTTTTTATTAAATTAATTCAAAAATAAATTATAAGTAAGTGAAAAAGGGAGGTTTTGTTCATAAGAGTTTAAGAGTGAGTTTGTAAGTAAAAGATAATTATTTTATTTTTATTTTTTTTAAACATATTGTTTTAGAAGTTGATATTACCATTTCTATTAATTTAGTTTATATATATAATATTTATTGAAATTGTATTTTTTTAAATATTTTTAATTTAAAAATACATCATAATTATTAATTTGTAATTTTATTTTAAAATTATATTTATTTATTTGACATAAAATTTAGTTATAAAAATATATTTTTCAAATTATATATATATTATATATAAATATATATATATATATATATATATATATATATAATTCAAAAAAAATATTAATAAAAAGTAATATAGAAGAAAAATTATAATTACATGTTAATAAATAAATAAAACAAATATAATATTAGATGAATTAAAAAAAAATAAATTGAATTTGTGATATTGTATTGTTTTTTATTAATAGAATTATAAATAATATTTATATAAAATTAATAATATACATTTTCACATTTAAAAAACAAATGTAAATAATGATCATTCGTATTATTGATAATCAAGATATTTCAGAATATAATATCTAATAGTAAACATACCTAAACACTATATAATAAATTAATTATAATCCACGCTATGCATTAAAAACTAAATTTAAAAATTGTAAAACATGTACAGAAATAAAGTGTAGCGATATAGTATTATTAATGTTTTAATAAACTTATATATATATATTATATATATATATATATATATGAAATTTATTAAATAATATTATTAAGAATGAGCATAGATTTATTTTAGCTTCATATTTATTAAGGGTTGAGAAGAATCAAATTTCTCATAGCACAAATATTTCTCCAATTTTTATAGAAAAAGTAAATTTACATCTTAAAGGTGTAATCCCTTAATTTTTTTTATTAAACCCGTATTTAAATTAGATATAGGTTGGGGGAGGCAAGAGTAGGAGAGGTCATTCTTCACCCCGATGAAGAAATAAAGACTCAATTTGCTTGGGGATTAGGAATGCCAACTAATAATCAAGCAAAATTTCTAGATTTATGACAAGGCTTAGAGATATCAATAGCAAGGCACAATCCCTGGTAGTCTTTAGTGACTCCATGAATTTCACACAACAAATTCACAAAATCAAAGAGATCTCAGCAAATGACCTCTCTCCCTTGATACTTAGAATCAACTTCAATTCCAAAAAATTGAAAGCATGAACTTCTTCCTAATCAAAAGGCAGAACAATCGGGTGGCAAATTCATTGGAAAATCAAAGAGGTTCCCTTCAACGAGCTTTGATCATCTAGGATCAAGTGGTCCCAACACTAAGTTTCATTCCATGATTGAAATCCTAAATAAACCTTTGGTTTTAATAACTTGGATCCTTTGAATATGGAGTCAAATAAATTTTGAAGTAAGGTGTGTCAAGCCAATTAATGGTCACTCTAATAAAATTGTGGTGGCCTTCATTTGATGTGAACGACACTAGTGGATCCAACAGATGGTTTGCCATGGTGTAAATTACCAGAATCTTAGCTAGGTGGTGGGTGATCTGCATTGTTTTATTATGCGGGATTATAAACGAACACCACTACATCCCACTAATTGAGTAGTTGTTAAATGTAAATGAATTCTACAACAGAGGGAATGATTCAACCATGTCTAATCTCATCAGGTGTAGGTAGAGAAAGGACTCAGGAATTGAATGTTCTCAGGAATCCGTTGGCTGGAGATACGATGGAACAAGTGCCTATATATTGAGGTCCTCTGTAGAACCATAGAGTGTCAAGCTAATCTAGAGAGAGTAGATGAGCTGAAATCACAATCGGCCGCAAGCATGACCTATATTTCTTCTCTGATTTCCAAACAATGTGAATTAGTGGTCACTAAGGCGAGAGCACATTTTGCCTTAGTGATTCAGAAGCTCGAAATATTGCAGGCTGAAGTTGATTGGTTGTATTTTGTGGTGGATATTCTAATTTTCAAAGTGGAGAGTACTAAATTGTCTGTTGAATCAATAACCCTTGGAATCCTCAAAGAAGTCTTTGAACTAGCGGAAGACTTGCTAGGCAAGTTGAAGGATTGACGGGAGAACGTGGGACTCATTGAGTGAACTATGGATGATGCTTCTCTCCCACAAGCAGAAATCATTCAGGTTGACCATATTGGAAGCTTCAAAGCTGAAAATAATGGCACTAATTAGTTTTGTCCATGTGCCTTAATATATGTTTTGCAACTACATAATGTATCTAAGAGTTTTCTAGAGACTATATAAAATAAGAAAAATAAGAGTGATAGTTAGTAGATGGCAAGGTAGGAAAGGATGTATGTTTTGCAGTTTGGAACACAACAATTGAAGATCTTGCTCTGAATGTAAAGGTGTTGGCTTGCAAACTAGTTGAATTAATATAAAATAGTTGTTTTAAAACAATTTTTTTTAGGTTGATAACCTCTAAAACATGATGTCTAATCAAGTTGCAATTTACAATCTGACACCTTGATTTTGTCATCCATGTATTATTAACTCATTAATAATTTTCAATTATGTATTTTAACATACATCTTTACATATACAAAAAAACATAATGACCAATATTTTCCATTTTTCTAATATTTTTTTAAACAAAAATGAGTAGCTTTGGTATTAAATTTGCATTTTGTCACAACAAATACATGGGAGATTACATTTCCAATTTTCGATATTGACCCATAATCAGATTTATCATAAATCTATTACACGGAGAGACATCATTTCAAAAAGCTTACATAACCATAAAAAAAAACCAAAAGACACCTGTAGCCAACAATATTATGCATGCACGTTAATCATTTTTCAGTTGCAGCCATGTTGAGATCAATGTCCCACTAGTCTAGATCCTCTTGAAGTCGGTCTTGACCTATAGGGATATCTTTGTTGAGCTTTAGGTCCATTATTAAATCCCGGAGTGCATCACTTCATATTCTAGCTGTGAGATATGATACTTGAGGGCCATAATTTTATAAGTTTGTTCTACTTGTGAGTGGCACAATTGACACAATTTAACTTGCAAGTCATAATAATCCCTCTGTAGGGCATCTTGAGAACACACAATGTGAATAGGGGCTTGCTACCAAAGAAGTCTCAAAATTGGAGTTGATATTCATAATGATACGCGGATAGAGGCTGTGAAATCTACACACTTCATGAGATAATGGTCCAAACCTTCCCAAGGCGATAACACAAAGGAGAAAATCCACCAGAATTGGAAGAAGAGATAATATTGTAGAGAGGAATTTCCAATTGGTGATACCCTTGTCATGTATTGCAGCATGTTGGTCAAATAGGATTCCATCCAAGTCACGAGAGAAAAAGACAATCGACTGATAACCTAGAAACCCATAATTGACAGACTTCCTCTGAGCCGAAGGATTTATCAAAACCCTTGAGAGAGAGGACCTATAAAATGTTGGAGAGAAACTTGGTAGTCCCTCTAACCACTCTAAAAAGCCTAAATTGTAACCTAGGGAATTGATAAAGGATCCTACTTCAAAGGGCTTTTCATCTAAGCCTTGACTATTGCATATTGGCAATTTAAAAACTAGAAACCAAGAATTACCTTCATGTAAAAGAGCCCGAGTCAGTTTGAGACCAACCGTAGAGGAGAGACCAAGCATCACCAAAGAGGTATGAGAACCAAATAGCCACTTTCACCAAATTTCCCACAAACTAGAGTGTTGAGCCCACAAATGTGTTATCCATAGTCTAAGTGATTGAAACCTAATTTAGAGCTCTTCGCGAAGTTGCCTGAAAAATGAATGCCTGACAAAGTGGAATTAAAAGACAAAGTTATAACCAAATTAATGAGCCTCAAAGATAGAGAATCAATCCAAGAAACAAACTTAGTCATGAATGAGGCAGGAGCCTGATAGGAGTCGAATTTATCACCAATTCTCCTATCCATCCACGTGATTCTCATCATTTTGTCATTAAATTTCCCAGTACAACTTCCAAAGAAAACAATCATGATCCTAAGTGGAGGTTGATTCCAAGATCAAGGTAGATGAATACCGTAATAACAAGTATGTGAGGAGGGGGGGGAATCATATGCATGGCAATGAGTCTCGTGTGTTGCCACGTCAAGGGGAATCCATATTCGTTCATATAGCGAAAAAATTAAGCCTTCAAGGAGCCTGTTAAGGGTATAGAGGGTGGCACAAAGAAGGGAATTGGGAATAGATATGGGATAAGGAGGGTGAGGGAGTTTAAGGATTAATTCAAGGGGAAAAATTTTCAAAGAAGGGTAGGTCCAAGGGGAGAACCAAAAGCTAAATGTCATAAAGCCTTAAGGAATTGGGTAGAAACAACTTGAGTCACTAATTTCTAGCTTGGTCTCTTCCATAGAGCAAGCTTAATTTTCTTGTGAATCAACATGCATCTTATTGATTCTGAGAATATGGTAGAATTATTTGGAAAGGAAGGATGCGACCAGACCTATGATTCTTTGAAGCACCAAATAAAGAGAATTTTCCTTTGTGTTTCCTTCCTTAATGAGATAATGGATTGTGATCAACGAGTCTCTGAGTATAATAATATCTTTGATGCCTTTGTCTTTAGCAATGTGAGGCATACATTTAAGTCCGATTGTTGGTTTTCCTTCCAAGACCCCATGCAATTTGATCTCTATTATTCTATCAGGATTGAGTAATATCCCTGCCCATCCTACCACCCCTCAATTTTTCTAAATTTTAAACTCTAATACTTCTAACAATTTGTCTATCTTAAAATTGAACTTACTTAAGATTTAGTAAATATGTATTTTAAAAATAAATTTTAATTTCATAATAAAATAATTCATGAGTTTGAATAGTCAACTTTCACTTTGTGTTTTTTTAAGTATAAAAATTATATTTGAAATATTTCAAAATTAGTAATTGTGATATACTTTAAATAGTTTTCAAAATTCCCGGATGCGGGTGATTAAAGGTGCTAGTACATTGCAGCAAATGCGGGTTGGCAAGTGGTGCGGCAACATGGACACCCACGCTTCCACCTAGAAGCTCATCGCCAACATTAATGGCGTTTTAATGCTTTGTGCAGGCCGAGGAAACCTCATTCTGGTTCATAAGATGGCAAATTTGAACTGCCTTTTCCCTGTTCTGCCTCCTCTAAATTGCATTTGTCTCCTTGTTGCTGTAGATGCGAGCTCGCACACGTCAACAGGGAGATGATGCCAAATCCTTTGTTGTATTGAGATGGTTGATGATGCCCACTTCTCACACAGTCTACTTTACTACTTTCGAACTGCTGCTTCAGCCTTGAATCCTGGATCTGAACCACAAATTATCGGTCCTCCTGTTTCCACTGGCCATTCAATCCCTAGCACTGCTCCTCCTCATCCTCATCAGCCCAATTTCGACCAGGTGAACATGCCTCGTCTACGTCACAGGATGCGCTGCAAAAGAGGCAACAACAAATGAAGAGCAATTCCCCCCCCACCCCGTTATCCCTCTCTGACTCAACCCCTTCGGACTCTTCCTCCCCCTCGACGATGGCTCATCTCTCGGGTCGTTATGTTGCCACCTGTAGCAGAAGGGGGCGTGCTTAGAAAGCTAGTTCTTGGAGTACTGAAGAGGCTCCCCAGCCTCCCGTTGCTTCTATCCCGACTCTGCATCCTAGTCACTCTGCCCAATTCCAGTTTTGTTGCATGTTAGATCGCCCATGCATAATTGCAACCATTTCAGTAGCTTTTAGAGAGGAGCCTCAAAGCTCTGAAGTCTTAGCTCATAACAATCAGGAGAGGACCAATACTAGCAGAAGAAAATCCCCTGGCAGCAGCTCAGGGATGCGCAGAAGCCATGAAGAAGCTCTGGACTGCTCAGGCGCAGCTCACGGATGCAATATTCCAAGTGGCTCCAAGAATGTGGACGCATCGACGAGAGACCAATAGGATGAGGAAGATGACATGGAAGCGTATAGGTGTCTGATTGTGGAAGAACCTCCTCCACCTAATGACACCTAGCTAGCCAAAGTTTTCTTCAGATTTTGAGTTCCCAACTACCAACCTTAGGGGTCTTTTATGCTATTTCTTTTATGAAAATGTTGTCAATTTTGATGTTTTGTTCAACAAACTCTTCCACTCTGGCATTACAGGTTGTTACCCCTGCGTGGGCAGCAAACGCTCTTAGTTTTGGATTGGTTTCCCCAGTGCGGGTAGTCATTTACAGTTATTGGTTGATAAACATGCTGCATCCCAGTCACTCTGCCCAATTCCAGTTTCGTTGCACGTTAGATCGCCCATGCATAATTGCAACCATTTTAGTAGCTTTTAGAGAGGAACCTCAAAGCTATGAAGTCTTAGCTCATGACAATCAGGAGAGGACCAATACCGGCAGAAGAAAAGCCCCTGGCAGCAGCTCAGGGATGCGCATAAGCCATGAAGAAGCTCCAGACTGCTCAGGCGTAGCTCACGGATGTAATATTCCAAGTGGCTTCAAGAATGTGGACGCATCGACGAGAGATCAATAGGATGAGGAAGATGACATGGAAGCGTACAGGTGTCTGATTGTGGAAGAACCTCCTCCACCTAATGACACCTGGCTAGCCAAAGTTTTCTTCATGTTTTGAGTTCCCAGCTACCAACCTTAGGGGTCTTTTCTACTGTTTCTTTTATGAAAATGTTGTCAATTTTGATGTTTTCTTCAACAAACTCTTCCACTCTGGCATTACAGGTTGTTACCCCTGCGTGGGCAGCAAACACTCTTAGTTTTGGATTGGTTTCCCCAATGCGGGTAGTCATTTACAATTATTGGTTGATAAACATGCTGCATCCCAGTCACTCTGCCCAATTCCAGTTCCGTTGCACGTTAGATCACCCGTGCATAATTGCAACCATTTTAGTAGATTTTAGAGAGAAGCCTCAAAGCTATGAAATCTTAGCTCGTAACAATTAGGAGAGGACCAATACCAGCAGAAGAAAAGCCCTTGGCAGCAACTCAGGGATGCGCAGAAGCCATGAAGAAGC
Organism: Pinus taeda; assembly: GCA_000404065.3. Lineage (NCBI taxonomy): Eukaryota > Viridiplantae > Streptophyta > Pinopsida > Pinales > Pinaceae > Pinus > Pinus taeda. Next base: position 17,820 of record APFE030662674.1, read on the forward strand.
TCCGGACTGCTCAAGCGCAGCTCACGGATGCAATATTCCAAGTGGCTTCAAGAATGTGGACGCATTGACGAGAGACCAATAGGATGAGGAAGATGACATGGAAGCGTACAGGTGTCTGATTGTGGAAGAACCTCCTCCACCTAATGACACCTGGCTAGCCAAAGTTTTCTTCAGGTTTTGAGTTCCTAGCTACCAACCTTAGGGGTCTTTTCTGCTGTTTATTTTATGAAAATGTTGTCAATTTTGATGTTTTGTTCAACAAACTCTTCCACTCTGGCATTACAGGTTGTTACCCCTGCGTGGGCAGCAAACACTCTTAGTTTTGGATTGGTTTCCCCAGTGCGGGCAGTCATTTACAGTTATTGGTTGATAAACATGGCATAATCTGAGACTTGATCTACAGAGGTCGGTGCCTCCTTGTACCATTTTTTGTTACATTAATAAAATTAGTCATATTTAAAAAAAAAAATAATAATATAAATAAATAATAAAATCATAATTACAAAATTAATTTAAAATGTTCTCTACTAGTTCAGTTTAATTTATTTATAACATATAGATTTCAACATTTTATTTGCAAACAACTTTATCTACCTCTATAATAATAGTTTTATGCATAGGATGAATATAAAAGTTTATTTGCTTGTCATTCTATTTAACATAGCAAGTATAAAAGTAACATTACTACTCAACATAGCAATCTACCCATAGCAGGTATAAAAGTAACGTTACTACTCAGCATAGCAATCTACATAAAAAATATGTTAAAAAATCGTTAGTAGTAGTATAGTAATATTCTTTTTATTCTAGTTACAATAAGTTTTGTTATTACTTTTTACGTAAGACGCAAGTGCTAAGCAACAACGTTACATCTTACACTTAATTGAAAATAATTTTTAATAATTTACTAATTAAACTTATATAATTTGGCTAATCAAATATATTCTTAACTAAAATTTATATTTACAATTTAAATTATATTTTTTTTAAAATAATAATATATTAAAATATTTATATATTTAAAATTTAATACATTTTATTTAACTAAAATAATTGAATCAAACGTTTTTAATTATATTTTTGGTATGGTAAAGCATATTAAGCATTCTATATTACCAATCTTATTTCATATATATATAAATTAATTGAATAAAAATATCAATAAAGTTAAAAGTTATATTAAATATGATTAATTAATAATAAATATTATTCAAAAACTAGAATGGGATGAAATAAGTTTTTTATCCTTATGAATTATTATCTTTAAATTGAAAAGCTATTATTCATCTTTTAAATTAAAAGCTATGAAAAGGATAAAATAATCTATAAGGTATCTCTTTTTAATAGTATTTTTTATAAATATAATTAAACAAAATATTATAAAATAATTTAATAAGAAATAAAACTTTTTAAACCTTTTAATATTAAAAATCCATATACTGAAAAACATTATGTTAACATGAAGGCTTATATTCTTCATATTTTATAAAAGAACAGAAGCACGAACAAAACAATTGCTTTTAAATAAAATTTTTCCTATTAATTTTAAAGAAATTTTAAAATAAAATAAAATAAATTATTATATACTTTTGTGCTTCAAATTATTATTATATTATATTAGAGTGTTCCTGGGCGAGCAAATTTCTTATTTAATTAAAATAATAAATAATATAATAATTTATTATATATATTTTTGTGCT
>APFE030662681.1:0-13957 GCA_000404065.3 Pinus taeda
TTCTTTACTATTATTCTTAGAAGTTAGTAAAATTTTAGGTGAATTAATATAATAAATTAGGTACATTATATAATATCATACGTACATCTTATACTTATTTAATCATAATTTTATTTATTATTTGTCATTTAAAACCAAAGGTCCAATTGAAAAAATTAATAAAATATTTTTAATTCCTTTAATTTTATATTTATTACTTAATCTATATTTATATATTAATTTATTATTCCAATACTATTAAAAATAAGTCGTATTCTTGATATAAAAATTTTCTTTATTATTATTCTTGATTATATAAATTTTATTAAAAATTCTTTACTATTATTCTTAGAAGTTAGTAAAATTTTTAGGTGAATTAATTTTTAGAAAAATCTAGGTGAATTAATTTATATTTTTTATTTATCAAGGTCATTTTGAAATTAAATACATAAGTTATAGCCTCAATCTAATATAATTTCATAAGTAATTTATAATTTTTTAGTAATCTGTATCTATTTAATAATTTATTAATCCAATAATATTATTAACATAACCCTTGTAATTGGGTAATTATATTCTTATATATAAGGTCAAAATTATATATGAAATAGGAAGGATACTAATATGATCATAATCGTTATTACAATTCTAACGGTTAAATATATAAACATATAACAATTACATTATGAAACCAAATTTAATTATTTCAGGAATATTATGAGCCAAATTTTTAATATTTATGGTTAAATGAAACCCAATAATCATCTAAAGGAGATAAGGATAAAACCTTAATGGCCCGAAATTAACTAATACCTATAAAAAACTAATACACCGCAAATTACTAGGACAAACCAGACAAAAATTAAAGGGAGGCCAGGACAAAAGGGGAAAAACCTAGGAAAAAAGAGGACTAATCACTGAAACCAATTCTTAAGGAGAGGAAAAATCCTAAGCCCTAAAAAAGGGGGGGGAAACTGAGGAGGCTACGAAGACAGGGCTGGGACCCAGCAACTGCTAATCTTCCAGCCATCATCTCTATTAAGATTATTCGGCCTTTTCTCAATTTCCAAGGCCTCTCTAAATTTGCGATGGTGAAATTGCGCAACTTTAGCAATGACTTGAGCATCTTCAATACAGATATGATGCATCGTCTTCCCGGCATGTTCAGCTAGGGCTGACGACTTGGTCCTACCATGCCTTAGGTCAGCAGAATGCTCACTAATTCTCTGATTAATAGAGCGACCCATCTCACCAATATATGGTGTCCCACAGGAACACGGAATGACATAGATGCCCTTCATGTCTTTAGGGTCAACGGGATCTTTTACAGACCTGAGGGAGCCACGGATAGTATTGAGAGGTCTAAAGGTTGCGGGCACATTGTACTTCCTCAGAATCCTCGCAATCCTATCTGTGGTCCCTTGGATGTAAGGAACGTTAACACTCAAGACACGATCCTTAGGAACACCACGGGATGACGGCTCCTTCTTGGCCTTGAGGAAGGCTTTTTGACCGAGGTGTCTGCTGTAACCATTCCTCATAAAGACATCTAGAAGATGAGCCTTCTCCGATTCCAAACTCTCATCATCGGAAATTCTGACAGCACGGGTGGCAAGCGTGCTTAGAACACCTAACTTCTGAGCGGGGAAATGATGGGAAGAAGCATGCAGGTATTGCTCAGTATGCCTCTTCTTTCTAAACACCCGATGAGAAAAGGAGCCATCCACATTCTTAGAGATGAGAACATCCAAGAACGGAAGACAACCCTTGTCTCCTTTTTTAGGGCTTAGGATTTTTCCTCTCCTTAAGAATTGGTTTCAGTGATTAGTCCTCTTTTTTCCTAGGTTTTTTCCCCTTTTGTCCTGGCCTCCCTTTAATTTTTGTCTGGTTTGTCCTAGTAATTTGCGGTGTATTAGTTTTTTATAGGTATTAGTTAATTTCGGGCCATTAAGGTTTTATCCTTATCTCCTTTAGATGATTATTGGGTTTCATTTAACCATAAATATTAAAAATTTGGCTCATAATATTCCTGAAATAATTAAATTTGGTTTCATAATGTCATTGTTATATGTTTATATATTTAACCGTTAGAATTGTAATAACGATTATGATCATATTAGTATCCTTCCTATTTCATATATAATTTTGACCTTATATATAAGAATATAATTACCCAATTACAAGGGTTATGTTAATAATATTATTGGATTAATAAATTATTAAATAGATATAGATTACTAAAAAATATAAATTACATATGAAATTATATTAGATTGAGGCTATAAGTTATGTATTTAATTTCAAAATGACCTTGATAAATAAAAAATATAAATTAATTCACCTAGATTTTTCTAAAAATTAATTCACCTAAAAATTTTACTAACTTCTAAGAATAATAGTAAAGAATTTTTAATAAAATTTATATAATCAAGAATAATAATAAAGAAAATTTTTATATCAAGAATACGACTTATTTTTAATAGTATTGGAATAATAAATTAATATATAAATATAGATTAATTAATAAATATAAAATTAAAGGAATTAAAAATATTTTATTAATTTATTTTCAATTTGACCTTTGGTTGTAAATGACAAATAATAAATAAAATTATGATTAAATAAGTATAAGATGTACCTATGATATTATATAATGTACCTAATTTATTATATTAATTCACCTAAAATTTTACTAACTTCTAAGAATAATAGTAAAGAATTTTTATAATAGTATTGGAATAAGAAATTAATATATAAATATAGATTAATTAATAAATATTAAATTAAATGAATTAAATTTTTTTTATTAATTTATTTTTTGGACCCTTGGTTTTTAAATGACAAATAATAAATTAAATTATTACTAAATAAATATAGGATATACCTATGATATTATTTAATTTATTATATAATGTACCTAACTTAACTAATTCCTTAGTAAACAATAATTAAATTTAACAAGAATAATTTTGGTTTGACTCGAGGCATTAGGTCAAAATTGGCCGTTGGAAAATTAGCCGTTGGAAATTTAGCCGTTGGAGTCTCTGCACACACTATTTAACAAGCTGGGCTGGATTGGTTCTTCAACTTGTCCTGACGATGAACCACACTGGTTGGTTCGAAACGCGTCGACAAAAGAATATTCATGTGATTTCACCGAAAATTCTCTAAACAATGTTATGGATCACAGAAGTCTAAATTCCTTAAATATTAATATTCCAAAGGCAAAAGGGCATCGCGAAGTTGAGGGACCACAAATAGACAATTTGGACATCACCGTGCTATTGAAAACAAAGCAAGTAAACATTGGGACTGAAGTAGAACTGAAGTTTTCCAAGGTTGGAGATTATTGGGATGACACTACTATGGATAAGGTTTCTAGGTTACTCTGTGAATATCAGGATCTATTTCGTACCAAGTTTTCATATTTGAAGGGCATAATTGGTGATTTGGGCATTATGAATATTAGTCTGAAGCTGGACATGAAGCCTATCAAGAAAATAATGTATCTTCTTCATCGTAGATACAAGGAAAAGGCTTACCAGGTGTTATATAAGATGCTGGAAGTAGGCATCATAGAGCCCATTGAAGAATCTGATTGGGTGAGCCCGATGGTTGTTCAAGACAAGAAGCAGAAGGTTGAGATAAGGATTTGTGTGGATCTGCAGAAGCTTAATGATGCGTGTGTCCATGACCCATCCATGTTTTTAGATATGAAGTGTTGGACAATGTTGGAGGGTAGGAGGCCTACTCATTTACTAATGGGTTCTCTGGATACCATCAGATTAAGATCACGCTTGAGGATAGGAGAAAAATGACCTTGCGATAGAATGGGGTTGTTTTCAATACACTATAATGCTATTTGGACTCAAGAATGCACCTGCAATATTTTCTCACATAGTCATCACAGTGTTCAAGGAGTTCATTCATAAGTTCTTGGAAGTGTACATTGATGACTGTGTTATGCTCCTATACTAATAGGTGTGATATTTCATTATTGAATTGATGAGCTCTGTAATATGTTCATACCTTTCCTTTTTGCAAAGGTTTTCCATATTTTCAAAAAATCAAAAAATTAAAAAATGTAAAGAGGGTATACCCTAAAAGAAAAATCAAAGGGTAAAAAGAATAAAGCTGGTCAAAAAAGTGAAAGAAATGAACCCCAAACAAAATAGACCAGGAAAGTGTGCGTGTCTAAATGCCACTACTATTTCATTTTCTGTAATAAGCAATTGTGTGCAGCTTGTTAACTTTTTCCACAATTGATGAAGAGTCAAACAACTCAAATTTGGCTCGTTCATATTTCAATTTCATGCTGTAGAATAACGAATAAAATATGACCAAACTGTTTAAACTTCGCAGATAAGTAGATAGGTAGAGTAAATAAAAAGGAGCTCAACAGTTTAATTTGAGCCCTTGGATGCAATAAGTGTAGACTTAGGTAGTCTTTCCATGTAAAAGAAAAGGATGATTTGATAAGGGTTTGGCAGTCTAAGTGCACCCAAATAAAGAAGAAAAAATGTCAGGCTAAGTAGGTAGGGTAGGTAAATGGTGTTGCAGAATGATAATTGTGACGAAATGTTTCTGAATGTGTTGATTTTTACTTTTATCACAAAGTGCAAGTCAAATATTTTACTTGATGTAGTTCAAGCAAGGCAAGGTTAAATAACTAACTTCCATTTACATATTCCCTAGAGATTTCACTAATTTCGCCTAAGTATTAAGGTCTTTGAAAATCAAAGAGGCTCAGAGCATTTCTCTGACTTCTGGAGGGACCGGACCCTGAGCCCAATGATCTCAAAGCCTAAGTACTCTTAAATCTCATTCATTAGATTACATAAAAGTTTGCCTAAGTGAAAAAACCTATTTTACATAGGAAATACATAATATCACTTCAAAACGCTCTTTAGCCTAAGTTTCTATGTGAATGCTTAACATAGGCTTAGTGCTTATTTCATTCTGTTTCATATTAACTACTAACACATAATATATAACTCCCATATAAATTTTAACCCTTCCCCGTATTATGTAAATATATTAAAACCCCCACACTTTATATAATTCCTGCCCCGATGGTATATAACCATTATATAAGTTAATAAGGATTGATAAACTTACCAGAAGTTTGTTAAGAACCTTCCCTTCTCCACAAACAATGGGATTAATTAACCATCCGGGTTAATTAATAACCATTACCCCGACCAATTGTGATACGCCCGATATGATTAAATCATCGTTAAATATATTGGGCTCGCTGCATTAACTCCCCGCCATTTCCAGCACCCGCCAGCCATTCGATCTCCGCCTTTTCATCCGACGATTGACGATCATATCGCGACCCCCCTAGTGACCGCGCTTTAACTCGCGATCACCTGGCGGTTTTCCACCATACCCTCGCCATGCGTCGCCTACTCCATATGCTCGCTCGCCCCCAGCCTGATACCAATTGACCCCAAAAGAAGCGGGGTAAACCGCTTACCACCCTCCGCGTAACGACAAAACGTCCCATCACGGTGATGTCATCTATCCAATAAATTCCAAAAACAAAATCTCGCCAACCCAAATTTCATTAAAAGAACGATGAAATGTCATTTTCACTGTAATGCATTGCATCCAATTCCCATGCAAATTAATGACCAAATCCACTATTCCAGCTTTTCAACTGCCACATGACCAGCAAGACTATAGTACGAGCTTTGCAGCCTGTCAACTAACCTGCTATTGTATGGTTTTCTTCCTTAATCCAGGTATTTATCCATTTTTTCCCTAAAACCCTGCAATTTCAGTTTTCCACTGGGAATTCTGCTAGATAAAGCCAAATTCAAGTTAAAAATAGTCTGTAATTTCCATAAAGAGACCTCAAACCAACTGTTTATTCCATTTTTCCCACAAGAAGTTTGAATTCCAGTTTGAATACACAAGAACCAAATATGGAAACTCCCATAGCCCTGAATGTCGTGCCCATGAATGCACCCCATAAAGACTTCGATTATTTACCCCTGGCCAACAAAGGTTTCCAGATAAAAGACCTATCTGGTGATGGTAACCATCTTAAAATATTCCCATGTATTTCCTCCCCATGTATGTCATGCCCATGAACGCGCCCCATAAAGACTTAGATTATTTACCCTCGCCGACAAAGATTTCCAGATAAAAGACCTATCTAGTGATGGTAACCATCTTAAAATCTTTTTCCAAATCATAGATAGTCATCTGAATAATTCTAACTTTTTTGGACTGTGGGAATCCAATCTTCCCATGTATTTGCTCCCCTCAGATCATGTTTTCCGAGATATCATTCATCAATGCTGTGCCAACTATGACCCTATCCTTAGAGCAGTCATGTCCCCATCCCAAACTGTTCCTTTTCCCATAACCGCTAAGTCCATTAATGAAATGATATAGTTCCATTCCACTTAGCCCCTTGCTCCTCTTTCCACGGGATATCTACTTGAAAAAGCTCCTCACTTGCCCAAATCAGAGATAACCCACATTGCTCAGATGTTTATGTTACCAAACTACCAACCCACTGCCCCACCTCCCTATCTGCAGACCTTTTTCACTGAAACTGGTAGACTTATTGTTGACATCATATCCATGATCATGGGATTTAATACCAATGAATATGTTGATGATATTACTCTAGTTTTGTTGTCAATATTTACTCCTGGACAACCCCCTACTGTCAAGTATGACTATGCCACTTGCAATGCCAATAAAATCCATGATCAATTCATGAGTTTGGATAGGGAGGAGTTTTCAAATACACATATTTTATATACCATTTTTTGTTATATCATCAGCCAGACAACTTTCCTTTACCTTTCAGGAAATTGGACTCAAAAGGAAATCAAAGTCTTCTGATCTTTTGGACCTCAATCTTTCATAAAATTCTAGAGTCTCCTTATACCTATAATGAATTCATTGACTAGTTTGTACATCCAGAATCCACTCTGTTGATGGAAGTTCCCCCTCCTATACTCCCTAGTGAGATGAAGAAGATTCTCCAACTTTACACGCAGTACAAGATAGGTGACTGGTACCTGTAGCAAAATTACACAAAAATCAGAATGTACGGGTGTGAACTTTGCCCTTTCAAGGTGCCTAAATATGTGCCCATGAGATTGTTTGCCCTAGAGTATTTTAGAAAAATCATAAATGCAAACTTATTCCATTTTTATGCTGCCAAGAAGAAGCCTCATTTAAGAATAAAGAACCACAGTTATGCTCCTGTAAACTACGACAATCTTGTCAAAGTTTAGCAAGATTGGAAGGAATATCCTTCTAAATTATGTCCATCGGCTCATTCCCTACTCAAATTTGAGGTGTTTCCACCCTCCTTCTCTTCCTCTGCCTTCTTATTATAGCCTTATGCAGTGGGTTGTAGAACACATCTAAACAATGAATTTCAGTTACCTTTAGGATACTTTCTAATGTGGGGAATGCAAGAATGATTTCTATATGTTGTGAACTTTCCCCTTTCTCAACCATCGACTTAGACTCTATAGTTTTCTGAGTTTGTAGAGGAGTGTGATATTTTTTTATTTCTTGGGCATTTGTTGTCTTAGGAGTATATTGTAGCCTTTTATTAAATTTGTCCCATTATTTCTCCAAATTGTTGCTTTTGACTTCGGCACCAATATCATTAGTTGGGTCACTTATGACATGTTTCTCGACAGACCTTATGCTAGCTTCCACTGTATTCTCCGTGTCCTACACTTTCCCTGTATTCTATGCTTTCCTTGTATCCACTTGAGACTCTATGCGAGAATTTGGTCTTGCATTCCTCATAGTTACATTGGGAGTAGGTTTGTCCTTAGCCCTTAACAAATGCAATGGAATTGTTTCGAGCCTTTGACTTCCGAGTTCCTGAAACTTCTTAAAATCATCATGACTCAAATTATCCTTTGCCCATTCCAATGCTTGTTTGAATGATTGAGCTGATTGTCAAAGATCCTAATAATCATTAGCCTCATTGTTAAAGGGATTAATCTTTACTGCAATAATATTATGTGCTATTTTGTTTGGATCAAATTGCCTCAATATGGAGCATGAGGCTTTCTAGGCTTAGTGATTCCTTGGTTGCATGGTTGAATTTTTCTAATGAAAAAGAACAAAATCGAATGGGAAAGGATGGCCATAATGACTTTTTGTTGTATTTTATGGTCTTGGTTAGGCCTTTTCCCATAGTCTAGTGAGCTATTTCTCTTACTAGTGTCTTGTCAGAGACATACAAAGGGAGCACATGCGGGTTCCCTGTAATACCAAAAGCTCCGATATATGTAAACCATTCTTCAGTAAAATACTTGCCTACTACGAGAAGGTTTGTAGTGGCTTCTTTAGAAACCATGGGGACTTTCTTATTAAAAATAAATTGATGTAATGGTAAAATGAGACCATGACATATTTTATAAAAATGGGATATATAATGGGATTCCCAAATCTATTTTTGGTTGAGATGGATGAGGTAGGGGTCTTGCAAAGTCCATTTCCAACCCCTGATTGGAAACTTAGAATAGAAACAGATGACATCCATGATATAGGCACTGAAATAAAATGGAGGAAGGTTCCCTGTGGAGGTGGATCTCTTTTGACAGTACTCAGAAATAGCAATAGATGGGTTATTAGATAGGATAGTGGGCCAATTCATTATGTGGGAATTGATAGAAGCATTAATTAAAGGAATCCATTCTATGGAAACTTGGTATTATTAGGTAATCCATATAACCTACATAACATAGAAGTTGCATAGTTATAGGGGTTTTCCAAAGAAGCTACGAGACACATACTCATTTTATCATATTTGAACTTTTTCTCTAGGACCCTCCAACTGTGGATCATCTCGAAAGGTTCTTCAATTTTCTTCGCGAAGTTGGCTACGTATGTTTTATCATATATTTCTTGAGGGTAAGGTATATGATACCTTTTCTTCAGGTCTTCAGCTTTGATGGACCCCATTAGCTCCATCTTCGAGTTCATGAATTGCATGTCTTCAATACTGAGATTTTCGACCACCCATCTAATCATATGAGTGTATGGGAGTATGAGTTTCGAGTCTGTTGTATATGACTTCCCATGTTGTCACGCCTCATCAGCGAATATAGGTGACATCTCTGATATAACAGACTCTGTAATTCTCTACTTCTTCTGCTTTTGCATTACCTTTCACGATGAAATTTCTCTTGAGGCTTGCTTGAAATGAAAGAGATATATTAGCACACACAATGGAGGGAAATTAAGGAAGAGAGTTCTTTGAAATGACTTTGAATCATGGGAAGATTTTACACGAGATTTCAGTTTTAACTAGGGATAACTTGAAAACATCAATTCCTCTCCTTGAGGAATTAATTACTCTATCAAACCACTCATTATTACATTAGAACTCAGTAACTTCTCCATGCTTCACAATTTGTTTACACATCACAACTTTCAAACATTGCCATATAACGTTATTCGAAGTTAATGAGAAATGCGATTACGAGAATCACAATATCACATTTCACAAATTCTTAAGGGTTGACACAATGGCATGCTCCATCAATTTGTGATTTGCGAAGTCCGATCATGTGTTATTAAAGTGTGGTGATCTAGAAATCACATTGGGGACCTCATCACATATCGCATTTCGGGATTTCGATGGAATGTTAACAACTGTTACATGGAAAACTTTGAGATGCAATTTGCGATAAGAGCTTCAAGAATGAGTTCCCTTTTTAAGGTTTTTAAGGCAAATTTACAGAGTTAGCATCTATTTAAATGCAAATATTAATTACTATTACTCATATAAATGGGGGGGGGGTTGTTACATAGTACAACACCGCCCCATAGGGATTTTGAATAGATGTTTATTGGGTGTACTTTTAAGGCACTCCTTGATGTTAAGGTCATTAGTTAAAAACCGATGTGTAGTCCCACCTACCTAGGAAAAAAAAACTCTCCCATGCAAGAGGTTTCTGATTTATATCTATCGTTGATCCAACACCTAGGATTATGATGGGGTATTTTGGAGTTTTTTTCAGGAGAATATATTTCAACAATGTGAATAAATTCTATTAAAACAAGTGAAGGGAGGTGATAGGGTGTACATCATAAAAATTTTATTCAATACCATCTTTTTGTGTGGACTCTTTCTTCTCTCTCTATATTGATTAACTACACTATGATTTCACCATGGTTTACTATGTTTGATGTTAAGACTGTAAAAGAAGGTAGTTTATTTTCTAAGAGTATAAATGGATAAGCTTTTCACCATTGGACATAAAGTTTCTTTCTCTATTCAATGTTTTTTGCATTGTGCCATTTCTTTTAATTCAACTATGAGATTACTAATGACATTGTACATGGGTCCTTTTCTCATTGTAATACTTGTCACATGTAAGGTCACACGATATTTTTATGTTAAGAAGAAGGGTGTATCTCTAAGCTATAGCATAAGTAATCTTCAAACAAGTATCATAAGGATTTCTACTTCTAATGATGGTCAACACTTAATGAAGCCACGGTTTCAATGAACTTTTAAATTTTACATGCATGCTTTTGAATGAGAAGAATTTGAAATGATACTCATTAATGGCTGTGCCATATCAGGTTCTAATAATAGTTTTGGCTTGGGGACGAAATTCCCTTGTGGGATTTTTGAGAGAACCATAAACTTTGGCTTCTTGCAATGATGGGGGCAATCATGTAATTTCAATTCATGCAAGTAGGCTTCACTTTTTTACTCAAACTCAAATCATACATATGCCAAAACCATCAGTTATTGGCTTTACCAAGAATTCAAGCCACGATATCCAGATATTCTAGCTCTATTACGTGTTTATGCATAAACTAACAATGGAAGAAACATAACTATTTTAAAAGCTAGGATTACTTTCGATTTGGCAATTGAATGGAACTTATTTTTATAATAATTAGATAGCTAACCTAATTTTTATAATGAATACTATATTAAGGGAATTCAAAATGCAAATGTAATCAATTATGGAGCTTCTTGGTTGGGTTGATAGTTTCTCCACATGGACAAGACAACATTAATATTAATATTGTTTGTGAACAGAAATAGTATAAAAAATCATATATCTTATTTATTGATAAATCTAAATACAATCCAAAATATTAAGATCTAACATTATGAAAAAAATATTTTATGCATAACTCAATATGGTCAACCTATTCCCATTGTTATACAAATATTAAAACTAGAATTAAATGTTGACAATAAGAGAGAATGTGCACAACTTTTAAATTAACATATTTAACTAAGACAACAATATCAATTACTAGGGATGAAAACCTATTATTATTAGTTATATATTCATGTCACTTTACTCATTTTGGATCTACACCTCCTCAAGATAGAAGGAAAAAATTTCTTTTTGATTTTATAATCAGTAAATAACTTTCTAGCCATTATAAATAATCCTATAACATTGAGAACCATCATTCATTTTTGAAAGTAGTTAATAACTAATATTATAATTTCTCAATATGCCTATGAATACAATATTTTATATTATATACAATATCAAATCACATAACAACACCACAAGAATAAATGGCATACCCTTTGTCATATTTTTCCTCTTCACGATCTACTTCTATATCATTAAAGTTTTTAAATCTTCCTTGTGTATTGACTCCTCTACACTAGAAATATATTTAATATGTTTTCCATGGATTTGAAGAAAAGCTTTCTAGATGGCTTCCATTAATACTCATATTATGCAAATGGTGGATTTATTTTCACACACCTAAATGATATTCCCTTGATTGTTATGCGCTTGACTTTCTTCATAGATTGAGGGGTTTCTTCCATGGATACACCTTCATATTAATATTTAGGATCAAGAGTTCAAAATATTATTACATCCTATTGTATATTCATTAAAGCCTTAGGTTTCAAGGGTTCCTTCACATCCTTGTTATCCTCATTAAATGAATATTCAAAATGATCATAAATTCATATCCATATGAAAGAAAATTACATAGATATTTTTTTTTTAGCCCTTAAGAAAAGCATCCCATTTAAATGATTACTCATACAATATCCATTTTCCAAGATACCATTGAATAATATATTTTAACTCCTCATATACACCATAACTTTACTTTGGATGTGTAATAGATATATTACAATAGAATTATTATTTGACATCATATCTATTAGATTTGAAAATAAATTCCCCTTACATTAAATTACTAATCATGTAACAATTACTTGTTTCATTGATGCTCATTTAGTTGAGAGTTCTATAATAAACAAGAAAAAAATTTGATTTGTACCAATGCATAATCATGCTTACCCTATCATCCACCTTATCAGCCTTTCATAAACAATTTGAACTCCATATGTTATGTTATGGGATCAAATCCCACATATCATGGAATCAAATCCGGATTAGTGGAATCACTAAATGAGTTCTTGAATTCAATAATGAATGGAGGCCAACATATTAGAGAATTGGCCTTTGTCTTTTAATAGAGTCACTCTTTGTTGTTTTAAAGAATTGTCACTCACATTGTGTTAAGTAATTTAGGTTATTGTTCTAAAATTGAAAAAGTAATAATAAATCAAAGCTAATCGGAACAACATAGTAAAATGCAGAATTTTAAATAAACTAGGTAACACAGTAAAATAGTAAAATGCAGGAGTTAAAATAAATACGAAAAGAAAAAAGCAGAAATCTAAATAAAAAAAAACACGCAAACATTTTTTGCTTTTTTAGGGACATTGGGTAGACGAATCTTAAATATTTTGGAAATGGTTGTTCAGTAAAGGAGGCCCATATATCTGTTGAAATAGTATGTATATATGTGAAATGATTGTTCAGTTAAAAAATAAAATAAATAGTGATTCAATAAAAAAGGCCAATATAACCGTTAAAAGAAACCCTATGAAAAACCCTATATACACTGTCCCTATATACACTATTGGTAAATTTCCGAGGATATCCATATAATGCTTTTATTATTCAAAAACAAGTAATAGTTAACCATAATGAACACAAAATAGCTAAAAGATAGTAACATTAATTTTTAAAATTTTCACTCATCTGGAAGAAATAGGAGATTTGTCGTGGAACGGTTATTCAAGAAAAGAGGTCGATATATCCGTTAAATAAATGTTACAATAGCCAATCGGTATCAGTCCGACAATTCCATTTCTAATTTTGACATCGGTTACTTCATCATTAGATTCTACCTAGGGCATGTGAAACTTATTCTAAATTTAGAAAAGTAATGGTTAAATCAAATATCATAAAACGCACTGATTAATAGAAACTGAAAAACCGAAATCATGAATCGAAATTAAAAGAAAGAAAAACATGATTGTTTTATGCCTGTCTTTTTAAAAAGACCAATTTTAAATTCTCTCCCATTTTTGCAAGAGACAGATTTTCCTCTGAAACCGTTATTCAAAAAAGAAGGCCAATATATCCGTTGAGAGAAACCCTACATATATGTATCGAAGGTCGCAGAAATTTCCCATTTACTTCTTCCTTGTCATGAACCTCTACTGTCGCCGGATGTGTCTATGTGTGGTCTCATCTGGTATGTTTATGCATGTCTTGTGGGTCTGGTATATGTACTTGGCATCTCAGTCTGTGTGCTTGTGCGTGTGCCTGTGACATGTCTGTCATGTAAGTGAGTATGTGCAAAGTCAATCATGTTATATAAGGAGGCAATTGGATCATCCTAGCTTCAGAGAAAAGGCGGTTAAGTTATCTGGGTCTTTTAATTTCAGGTATATATTATATTGATTCATTTGTGCTGCGTTTCTATCTACTTTGATAGATGCAGTAGTTTTTTTAATTCATTTCAGCCATTTCAATGTATTTCCATGTATATCAAAACACTTCCGAAGGGACCGGTTCCATTATTTTATGTTGTATTGTTGCGATAGATAGGAACCTCCCATTGAATAGTCGGTTACGCTCCTCCTACATTCCTCTGATCTCTGCTGTCAATTCCAGCAATC
>APFE030662695.1:0-29225 GCA_000404065.3 Pinus taeda
AGATCTGAATCAATCACAGGTTCAAATCTCTTCCGCTGCCATGCCTGCCTCCTCTGCTCAATACCTGCATGAGAATGATGATAATACCAAGGCAGCCACGTATTTCCTTGGCTAAATCACGTGAGAACAAGCTACAATACGTGCAAACTCATTGGCATACTCAATCCCCTGATTTGTGCAAGATCTGGTGCACAACTATAGTCACAACTGATAGAAATCTGATTCTCTAACACCTGTCCCTGCTGAACTGAACATGCACTGACATGCAACTGAGTTAACTAATGTATTCATTAGTTGTATTATGAGTTAATAACTTGTGAATTAATTAATAACTAATTCACCCAAATCATCTCTAGTCTATTCGCCAGTTAGACTAAATACAACCAGTTTAACAAAGCTAAACTGAACACAACTCCATCAACTGCACCTCCAGTCCACTAAACTCAACTCACTTGAGTTCTAACTGAAGTCATGCATGCAAATATTCAACTAACCCATAAGAACCACGTATTTCCTTCATGCAATTGCATGTGCCACATCCGTAGCTCGAACTGAAGTACTCCAAGAGAATAAGATTAAGTTTATAGTCCAAATATTATTGTGAGATAATAATATTTGACTTTTCTATTTTTGACAGCCAGTCTAAAAATAGACTTGATCACTCACACTGTGATCACTCACACTTTCATCAAAAAATAGAAGTCCATCTATTTTTCCAACTTGATCAATCATCCATAAACAGCAACCTACAATCCATAGACATAATCCATATGTCAAAAAATAGACTTGCGCCAAAAATAGCCTGCGGGCCCACTTAGTGAAGGCGACTCCTTTCCACTAAGCTCCATCATCTTGTTGCATTCTCAACAAGCATTTCTTGTTGCACACTTTTCAACAAAAGCTTCTCCTGCATTATGGCTAGATTCACCTGTCATAAGTCCTTTCACCGTTCTTGCCATCCACTTTCTTTGCAAACCTGAATCACGCTTCAGATTTCTAAACCTGCCATTGAGACCACCTATCATGTTTGTGCAGTGGGATTAGCTCCTTGTCCCAATCAACTCTGATACCACCTGTCATGCCCCTACACTGGTGGTTCTCTTCCAACCGCACTATAGGAGGTGTGACAACACCAACCACTTTCTTTTCACCAATACTTGCGATCGTGGACTATGCCTACTTTCTATACTTAGTTTATTTTTCAATAGCTAAGCATATCTTTCGTTAACACATTTATCATATTAACATTATTACCCTTCAAGTACACAACAGATTATCATGGGAGGGGCAACTCCCTGCAATATGAGTATGCCCGTATCAATAATATTAATCTTCAAAATTACATATAAGTTTACATCCAAGGGAAACCCCGAATTTCACCTTTACACTTATACAAATTCACTTCATGCACCTGTCATGTAGCCTTGCCCAACCTTGGGCAAAGTCGCTTGAACAGTCATTCAACTCGTTCGCCTCGTGCACAGCTCACCCATTCACCAACGCCTTCAACCATCGCATGATTCTTTGTTTCGTTCGACCTGGGCGTGTTTCACCAATTTTCCCTTTGTTCACTATTCACCATTCACCTGAACGCTCGTCATACATTTCGTTCGACCCGTCGTTCCGCTGGATGGCCTACCGTCCCCTTGCTCTACTTCTCAAACAAATTCCCTACTGCGCCCTTGAACGATTTCCTGAATGACCATTTGCTCGAATGCCCTGTCGCGTCCTCGAACGACCTTGAATGATTTCTTGAGCGATCGTTCACCTGGATGCCCTGCCGCACCCTCGAACAACCTCGAACGATTTCCTGAACGACCATTCACCCGAATGCCCTGCTGCGCTCTCGAACGACCTTGAACGACCATTCACCCGAATGCCCTACTATGCCCGCGAATGACCTCGAACGATTGTTCCCTCGGATGCCCCGCCATGCCGTCGAACAACCACTCTTTATTTCGGCTTGGGTGCCTCGGCCCTCGTCTGCCTACACCTTTGCCCAGATTTCAAAACCAACTTTGCACTTCTCCTTTTCTCCATGCTTGGATCCTTAGAAGACTTTCTCATTGATTTAGAATGACTCCTCCATCCCACTCACTTATACACTTGTTCGCCGCCATGGTTGGCACGTTGGCCTGCCCAGCCGACCACCTGTTCAGCCCCCAAAGCTATTTTCAAAAGTCAGTTCATCCCTCAGCCGACCCATCATTTAATACTTTTGTGCGTTAGCTCAATCATTTGGCACCCCCACTCGGGACCGCCTAACTCTATAAACCTCCGCCCTCTTCCACACTTAGCTATTTTCATGTGCGGCTTCGTGTGTTTCTCCATCTATAGCCGCGTCTTTTCCTTCAACTCATCCACTCCTCCATCGTGCGGTCCTCATCGAAACGCCTCGCAGCTCGTGGGCGTTACAATACCGGTCCTACTGCTCACTCCAAACAAATTCCGCAAAATACCTCGTACAAACTTTCCACGGTGATGATACAGTTAACATTTCCATATATGTTGGTTTTCTTAGCTCCGTCATTTGGATCATGGATGGAATTTGATGGGAAAATTGTTAGTTTGGGTGATTTGTTTGTTAAATATAGAGAAAAAATTTGCAAAACCATTAAATTGTTTTGTTTAAATTATGAACACTAGTGAGAGGTGCCAAAACCATCAAATTTGACAACTGTGTCTGTTTTAAACTTCCAACCCTGATTCAGACTCTAACCTGCCAAAGCCTATTCCTTTGTAATGGTATCTTATATATCATTTTTTGTTAGAATTAACTGAAATAATTTTTGTGATGATATCCCATTCGAATTAGGTGAAATAATTTTTATAATGATATTTAACATATAATAATTTTTGGTTGGAATTAATTTTTTGTTGTTTGAAATTAGTTTTTGATTTTTTTAATAGGAAGGAAAATATAAATTAATTTTCTATAAAAAGTTGTTTACATAAATATGATGGATCTAATAGACAATACGTGTACTGCAAATTGAAAAGGAAAATTTAGTAACTAACATCTCTTAAAAATTGAAATCAGTACTTAATTTTATCTGTAGATTTAGTGCAGTTAAACATTCCAAGATACTTAATAGTGAAGAATATAACTCAAATTTGTTATTTCAACAAATCATTACCAAATTTTAGATAAATTTGGCTAGTAAATATATTGTAATAACTCTGAATATATAACAACTAAAATATTAATCAATTTAATCTCCAAAATGTCATTCTTATAATTTGGATTGTTTTGTATTTAGTTAGTCATAAATTGTGGACAACAAGATTTTTGATGTTTTCAGAATTCATGCATCATATTTAAATTAATGAAGTTGCGGTGCTCTCATTATTATTATTATTATCATATTAATGGTTCAATTTAAGTTAAAATTTCATTATATATAATTTAAATAAATTTTAATAAAGGTTTGAATTTTGTAATTCAAATGTTATAGTGATTTTATATAAAAATATATTTTAAATAATAATAAATCACAACTTTATTTAAATGGAATACCAATAACTGAATGGAATTTTTAATTAATAGTTAAAATAAACAAATTACTAATTTATATTATTTTTATTTAATTTCATATTTAAATAATTTGTTTAAATAATTATAAAAAATAAAATTATTAATTTAATATGTATACATTTCTTCCTTAGTATTTTAGATTTTCAAGTTGTTCTAAGTATGTTTTCTTAATAATAATAATAATAATAATAAATTCAATATTTTCTGTTTAAGAACATAACAGAAATAAAATTTATGAATTAATATTGATGACTTTTGAGGAGTTCTTGTGCATCCTCAATTTGCTATGCACTCATCACCATGTTTTTTTAATTCTTTTCATTTGTTATGGTTTTTTTTCTCACTTTCTCTTATTTTTAGTATTTACCTTAATTTCCTAATTATATATCATATTTTTATATTTTTTATTAACATAATTTAAATAGCAAAAAATTTCAATATGTTAAATGGTTTTAATTTTTTAAGTGATAGTAATGAATATTTTTATATAGGTGCAGTCTAACTTATAGATGAAATTACTTTTTTTCATGACATTTTTTCGGGTTAATTTTAATCAAAATTATAGAGAGATTTTTAAAAACTTGAATTTAAATTGTTTAATTTGCATAATTCGAGTGCTCCATGGGTTTTTCAGGGTGCTGAATCCATTTATGTATTCAAAAATATATTTTAAACAACAAAAAATATTGAAATTGTATTACTATATTTTAGTAAATTCGCTTCAAAAAAATTATAAATTCATTATCTTCAAAAAATTTAATTTACTTTCTTTATTTCCTTAAAAATCTTTATAAAATATCTAATAAATCATCTCCTCATGGACCTTGTCACTAATTATTAAACCACTAAACTTTATTACTTTCTTTTCAATTCCTTCAACTTATCTCTTAAAACTTGTATCAAGCACCTAGGGATTCAACTCCTCATCTACTTTGTAATTAGATATTAGATCCTTGCACTCTTTTACCTTGTTATCAATTACTCCAGCTTCTCTTTTGACCAATATAAAGAATGCATTGTTGCATGCCTCAACTGTCAAAATTTGAAGTTTCTTCTTTACAGTTATCGAACTTGGATTGGAAGTCGCTTTGCATCTTCTAAATCTCCTTATATTTTTTTTCAGAAGAAAAAAAGCATGATATGTATTATATTATATTGAGAAAATATATGAAACATATGTTAAGTATGACATGCTCAAATGAGTATTCTAAATCTCCTTATATATGTATCCCTTGGATGGATTCTGGTTGCTCCACTCATTTGTTCCCTTCCACCTATGACACATCGAATCTATGGACCAAAACCTAGAGTCCACATATTAAAATTCTGTCAAATTCGAACACACTAATCCCAAAATCTCACTTTATTCCCTCATGTTGGATTCCCTAATTAGAAAAAATGAAAATGAACAAATAGATAAAAAGTTCGCCATCAATAATCAGGACCATGCAACTTCGCATTAAGACACGGTGTACAGCTAATGAACAGTCTAATTCAACCCAATACTAATCACCTATTTCGACGCCAATATCACAGATTTAGAAAACTTAACACGATCAGAATTTCTGATTTTTCACGTATCTTGTAAATCGCAACGTAATATTTCGTCAGCATATTTGCATTAATTTAAAATCTGAGTGAATGAAAATTTAACAGTATTGTTTTGGATATTTCTTCAAGTTGAACTAAATTTAGCAAAATTTTAATAAATACCAAATTTAGTATAATTTTAATAATACCATTTCACATGCATTAATTTAAAATCTAAGTGAATGAAAATTTAACCGTATTGTTTTGGATATTTCTTCAAGTTGAACTAAATTTAGCAAAATTTTAATAATACCAAATTTAGAATAATTTTAATAATACCATTTCACAAGTGAGTACATTGTTCTTCCCTCTGCTAGACTAAATAACCCAGCTTATGGGATAAGATAATGGTCATCCGGGTTATGGGATAAGATAATGGTCAATGAAGGTAGCATTAATTATTTATCGAAAAAAAATTACATCAATTTTGGGAATTTATAGCAGTATATTACCGTTTTTGTGGATATATATGTATGGTCTATAGAATAGAGGACTGAAATTTTGAGATTGATTCATTATGAAGAATGGGTATGAATAGTAAATATTATAGATAAGTATGCAGTAAATAAGGTATTGTTATATTAAGAATCAATAAGATCGAAAATCGAAATAGATGGAAAGAATATTTTTTTCAAAAAGTTGTTTTTAGTTTAGACTTTTTAGTACCAGTTGAAAAAATTGAGGTGAAATTTTGATTCGTGTCATTTAAATTGATTTTTTGATAGTATATATGGATTTTTTGGACTTTCCAGTGCCGGTTGAAAAAATTGAGGTGAAAACTTGATTCGTGTTTTTTAAACTGATTTTTTGACAGTATATATGGATTCAACACCCTATCCGTCAAGTTTGTGACTTCAATAAATTCCTGATGGATTTTAGAGAAATTAGACCAAAAAGCACACCATAAAACTACCAAAAAAGTTTCACTAAAGACAACAAGTCTTTTTTTCTTTTTTCTTTTTTTTCTCTTCTATAGGTGGGAAAACCTATCATAATTCAGTTGTCAAACCAACACAGAAATTAAACCAGAAAAACACACCATAAAACTACCAAAAAGTTTCGCTAAAGACAACAAGTCTTTTTAACAAAAAAAAAAAAAAATTATAATTTTTTTTGTATGGTTGGGAAAACCTATCATAATTCAGTTGTCAAACTGACAGTGAGGACATCTATCTCTAGCTGCTATGGGTGAATGCAGGCTCACTCATCACAGTTATTCATGGAAAACCAACCACAGTAGTCCTTAAGAGGGCAAGGATTCACTCATACCTCTGAATCTTGAGTCTTTACCCTGTTTCTCCCTAGAAAAACTAGCTCTTAACCAAACAAAAACAGTTTCAAAACCTACTCCAAAAACCGAAAAAAATTAAAACAATTTCGAAGCATACTGCAAACCCAAAAAAAAAATTATATTTTAATATAAAAACTTAATATTTTTTCTATAAAAAAATAATAACCCAGCTTAAGCTCAGCCTAATTAAAAAAGCAATCGAAACCTTGTGTAATCGGGTTATTGACTACATCAAGACAGGTGAAGCGTAGGGCCCTTCACATTTATTTTATTTTGTCATCCAGTAGCATGCGGAGTTCACTACAATGGTAGATCTTTCGTGGATTATTGACTATATCAAGACACGTGAAGCGTAGGGCCCTTCACATTTGATTTATTTTGTCATCCAGTAGCATGCATAGAGTTTATTACAATCGTTCCCGGCAGGTAGATGCTTCGCGGAAGTAAGCGTTCACTACAACAGGCTGTCTGACTTTTCTCTCACCTGCAACTATATATTTCCTTCGTGCAACTGATTGAGCACTCATCGCAACCACTTTTGTATCTAATTTGGTCTGCTTGGACGCTGAGATATTAATTTTTTCTTTGTTTTTTAACTTCTTCAACAGCTATCACGATGTCCAAGGTATATGTATTGTCCATTTTATTAATCTTGTACTGTTTTTTGGGAATGACTGAAGAATTGTTTAGAGATGTTTTAACAGTTAATTGGATGTGCAGAAGATGGTGTTTAAATCGACCATAGACGATGAGAAAAGCAAAATGAGGGCCATGAAGGCTCTTGTAGGGTCTGGAGGCACGACTAATCATTACCTTTATTGCATATAGAGGCAAAATATTTTCCATCGATTTACTAGAGTTATGTTTCATACTCCTTTACTAATGTTGCGAGTGCTCTGTTTCAGTGGACTCTATTGAGGTCAACAAGGAGGAGGGAAAGATAACTGCTGTGGGAGAAACAGATCGTGTGTATCTTGCAAAAAGATTAAGGAAATTGGGGTACAAAGCAGATTTGCTGAGCGTAGGTCCTGCAAAGAAAGAGAAAGAGGAGAAAAAGGAAGAGGACAAGATACCTATTGTGTATCATGTGAATCCCAGCAGCATCTACTATGGATACCCATCATATGGGAGAGATGAGTATCCCAATGAATGCGCCATCTTATGATAAAAAGATTCATAGTTGAGAGTCCAATCACACGTTTGATATGAACTCTAATCGCCATGTCTCCATACATACTTGAGGGACCTCTGAGTTTACTCCTTTAAAGTTATAAATAACCATAGCTAGAAGTCCAATCATATATTTGATATGGACTGTAATTGCCATGTCTCCCGACATAATAGAGGGACCTCTGAGTTTACTTATTTCTATTTCTACACAAACTTCGTTTATGTTTATCAGATTTTCTGAATAGTTGCAATCTCATAAGAATAAGAATAACATTAATCGACTAAAATTTCATATGCATATGGATTTGAATTTATATATGTATATAGTAAGTTTGATATGATTATATATTCATCATGTTTAATATATTATCCATCTGGTAAAGAATTGAATAGGTAATTTCATTTCATATTAAGGAGTGGGGAATTGAACAATTAACTTTATATTAAAGAATTATTTAGCAAAATTTCGGATAAAGGAAGACCAGCATGGTATATTTTAGAATTTTCATTTTTTTAAATAAAAAATTACAAATAATCTAAAATTAATAAGTTGAAAATATTCTTTGATAAATTTAAAGATTTTCAAACTATTTTTTATTAGACCTTTATTGATATTACAAATTCTCATCATTATAAATGTCGCATAAATAATTTTGGTCACTTTCTACGATCTACACTAGTATTACAAATTTTTATCATTACAAATAGCACATAAATATTTTAATAGCTATCTATATTTATATCCTATTTAATCTATAAGTGCATACAAATTATTAACCATTTAAACTATAAATCTTTGCTACTTATATATCCGGTTATCCATAAGGGTAGGTAGTCTGTAAGAGGATTTTTCTTTTTCTTTTTGATTGTCAGAACTAATATATCAGTCACAGTGGCACATGCTCGTGTTCTCCTAGAAAATAAAATTCAAAACAACATCATCATCATATAATATATGAAAATGAAAAACCACTTAGGGATGAAAATAAAATTCAAAACAACATCATCATCATATAATATATGAAAAACCACCTATGGATCTTTAGCACAGTATATTATCAGAGAAATAGCTAAAATTGTGAGGGGCACTATTTTATTGTCGCTTCAAATTCATAATGGTTTTCTATCCACAGGCAACATGATCTCCCTTTGTGATTAATGGTTCTTGCTATAGTTTCGAAAAAACCATTATACTTATTGCTGTAGTTTCGAAAAACTGGCTTATGATTTTTCCAATTTCCCATTATTACGCCTCGCGTCAGCCATACCTTCTGATTGATAACCAAAGTCAATCCTGAGTGGTCACTAAATTCAGTCATATGTGGAATACCTATGGTTACTTTATTAAATTTCAAAAAAATTACTTAGAGTTAAAAGAGAATACAATTTTTTTTTCTAAATTTTATAATTTTAAAGTTAATATTAATTAATTTTTACTTATAATTAAAAGATTTTATTCACGTTATTAGAGAAGTTATATTAGAGAATAATACCATAGGAAAAATTAGGGATTGTAATAAATATAGAACTAGAAATCTTCTAGTAACTTACCTAGTCAAGTTTACCCAAACTACCTTAACAATCTTTTGTTTAAACTGGACTGGGGGAGATTAACCTTGTCTATGTCATTCATTAGTCATCTCACATGTCGCATTCCCCCTTCAAGCTAGGATACTAGTGGACCTGCCACCCTAGTGCCTATTCAAGTGGCTCATTTCACAACTTAGTGACTCCATGCTCCAATGCACTACATGTATGCCTCATCAAAGCCTTATAACAATCCATAATCCTAGACATCATGTATGCTTGAACAACAGGGCTTACAACTTTCTAGAAAAATCCACTTTCCTTGGACCAAAACCCTTAGGGTGTTCACACACCCTTGTTATTATTACACCATTACCACTTCTCAATCAAAAGCTAGCTCTTTCACTATCTTCAAACACCATTGACTCTCTCCCCACATCTCTAGCTTTTTTATTGATCGCTTCACCTAGTCTTTCTAGCCAATTAATCTCTCTTTCCTTATATTCATACTTTGAGTTTCCCTTCCTATCATAACCAAATTCCACAAAGCTTTGACAATATTGAATCCATTACATTTTCTTATTCTAACATGCTCTCAGAGTGGTTTTGGGTTTGGTTTTGATACTAGCTGTTAGGATCACTAAACACCCAGAGAAGTGGTGTTGTCTAAAGACACTCTTGCTAGAATTCCCTCACCTGGACCAATTAACACCAACTGGTGGTGTCTAAAGACACTCTGGCTAGAATCCCACTGGTCACTCGGAAAGACACTCTTACTAGAATCTCATAGGTCACCCGGGCCAATTAACACCAAATCGACTCCACTAAAAGTAAAACCATAATCAAAACTATAGATTGTAATAAACTTGGAGCTGAAAACCACTACTTACTTGACCAAG
Source organism: Pinus taeda (assembly GCA_000404065.3). Taxonomy (NCBI): domain Eukaryota; kingdom Viridiplantae; phylum Streptophyta; class Pinopsida; order Pinales; family Pinaceae; genus Pinus; species Pinus taeda. The sequence goes on from APFE030662695.1 coordinate 10,013, forward strand.
TAAAATTTCCCAAATCATCTTAACAAACTATGTCTATATAACCATATCCATCCAATAAAATAAATTTTATCTACCGAATTTCCGTGAACAAAATTAATCAGATAGGTCAACTTTAAAAATAATACCTTTCTGATTCACATTCCAGAGCACATAGAAAACTTGAACTCATTCATTCAGATTTATGTGGTACAGTGCCTATTCCTTCTGCAAATGGAAATAAATATATGATGAAATTTATTGATTACTACACCAGAATGTGGTGGGTTTATTTATTGAAAAATAAATCTGATACTTTTCAAACATTCAAGAACTTTCATACATGGATTGAAAATGATGTACAATCTCATATTGGCTCTATTTGCACTGATAATGGAAAAGAATACAATTCAGACTAATTTGAAAACTATCTTTGCCAACATAGGATCAAACATCAAACAACGGTGCCTTATAATCCCCAATAGAATGAAGTGGCTGAAATAATGAATAGGACAATCTTAAATATGGTGTGCTCTATGATGTTTTTAAAGAATATAAAATTGATGTTTTGGGTTGATGCAGTTCTATGTGTTGTATATGTAAAGAATAGATGTCAATCTAATGCTATTAGAAGCAAGACTCCTTATGAAATGTGTTATGGGCATATTCCTTTGCTAAAGCATCTCAGGGTCTTTGGTTCCACTTGTTATGCCTTGATACCAAAGGTACATAGAAACAAACTTGGTGAATGGAGTCGTAAGTGTATCTTCTTGGGGTATTCAAACACCTCCAAAGCATATCGTCTCTATGATGAATTCAATAAAAAGTTTGTTGCATCTAGAGACGTAATCTTTCTTAAATCTTCCAAAGTTGACAATGTTGTTGAGCAACAACTTGATCGCTTGGATAGATTCAAAATTCAAAATCATTTCAGGAAATTGATAATCAGATTCCACGTCTTGAAGGGGCGATTCATATACTGGATCAACCTATGGAATATTCTTCTGAAGCACTCTCTCCCCCGCATGAAACTCCAACCACTAATGATACTTTGAGTGATGTGATTAATAGAATCGAGAGACCCAGTCTTGATTTAGTCCCAACTCAATCACCTTAGAAGCCTAGACCATCTCAGAAAGGTCCCCAAAAGTGGCTAACAAATACACTTGAAAGTGTTCATCTTGATCAGGTTGGAAAGACAGGAACAAGAAATTCAACCAGGCAAATTTGAGGTGATGTAGATGATTGTGATTCACCTATTTATATGGATGTTTCTTATGATTATGAATTGAATTTATCTACAGATTTTGAACCAACTTCCTTCAAAGAAGTCGCTTCTCATGATGAATGGAAAGAATCGATACAAAAGGAGTATGATGCCTCGATAACGAATGGCACTTGGAAGCTGGTTGATCCTCCATTGGAAACCAAACCAATTGGCTGCAAGTGGGTCTACAAGAACAAGTATAAAGTTGATGGCTCACTTGACAAACACAAAGGCAGACTTGTGGAAAAAGGTTTTGCACAGAAAGAAGGGGTCAATTATGAGGAAACTTTTTCTTCCACAGCAAAATGGGCTACCATCCAGACACTCTTTGCCCTAGCAGCTCAGAATGATTGGAAAGTCCATCAAATGGATGTAAAAACTGCTTTCTTGAATGGAGATCTAAAAGAGAATGTTTTTATGTCTCAGCCTAAAGGATTTGTTGTGAAAGGACAGGAACATAAGGTGTGCAAACTTGTGAAATCCTTGTATGGCTTAAAGCAAGCACCGCGAGCCTGGTATGAAAAGTTAATTGAGCATCTTATGAAACTCAATTTCAAACATTATGATCTTGATGATGCAACTTTGGTTATCAAGAAAGTTTGAAAAATAGTTGTATATCTTGTGGTAATGTAGATGATCTTTTGAAGACAGGGAATACATTACATCCATAAAGAAGGAATTGAGGAAAGGTTTTGAAATGACTAATTTGGGCTATGTTCATTACTATCTCGGTATTGAAGTAACTCAACATCTGAAGTCTATATTCCTTTCTCAAAAGAAGTACATTGGAGATTTGTTGAACATATTTGGCATGGTTGAGTGCAATCCTATAACTACTCCAATGGAACAACACATATAGATCCAACAACACATAGATCGCTTGTAGGAAGTCTCGACTAAAAGATTACTACTAGACCAGACATTTCATTTGTTGTTGGAATCCTCTCCAGGTTTATGTAAAAGCCTTGTGAGGGACATTGGTCTGCTACAAAAAGAGTTCTAAAGTACTTGAAGGGAACTAAAAACTTTGGACTCAAGCATACACAGGTGGGCGACTTCAACATGATTGGATACTCTGATTCAGACTTTCATGGGGACAAAGAAACTAGGGTATCTACTACTGGTTATGCTATGAGTCTTGGATCAAGAGTTGTCTATTAGAGATCATGCAAACAATCAATTCCATCATATTCCACAACAGAGGCAGAATATTTGGCAATAGTTGAGGCAACAAAAGAAATTGTGTGGCTCAGGGAAATTTTGGAAGATTTGCACGTAAAACAAGTACATTCGACTCCACTCATGATTGACAACACTTTCGCAATAAAGTTGGCCAAGAACCCAAAGTTCCATGATAGAACGAAGCACATAATTACAAAATACCATCTGATTCGACATCATGTTGAGGCCAAGACAATCCATTTATGTCATTGTTCCACTAATGAGTAGATTGAAGGCATTTTCACTAAAGCGCTTGGAAGAGAAAAGCTTGAAAGATTCATAACGATGCTTGGACTCACCAACGGTCCTTGAGATTAAGAGGAAGAATGTCGACAACTAATCATGGGGATTGGGTGAATAGGTATAAATAATGTAAATAATAAATAATGAAAATGAAGAATAATATGGAGATAAAACCCAATAATCACTCATTCATATGTATAACTATAAACAATCTAAATGAATAAACAAATTTCATTTGAAACCTGACACTTACACATTATTTAATTTATATTAAAATTCCTCTTACAATGAGAGTACTTCTGAACTTTGGTTTTCAAATTGAAAACCTAAAATACTGAACTATATAATTTCTATATTTAAATTCCTCTTACCATGAGAGTACTTCTGAAGTTTGTTTTTCAAATTGAAAACCTAAAACACTGAACTATATAATTTCTCGAAAAGCAGAGATTAAATCTTGCTTCTTCATTTTACAAAATAGTAATAATATATATATATATATAATAATATATATATATATATATATATATATATATATATATATATATATTAAAATTATATTGATCTTTTTCCTTTTAATTTAATTTTAGATAAATATTTATCTCTTCAAATTTTATTAACAATGTATTTAGGTATTTTGAGCTGCAAAAATGACACTAACATTTTTCTTTAAACTTTATTTGAGGTAAACAAAGAAGCTTTTAAATTGCATTAACAATATACATAAGAATTATGATCTCAAAAGTAAAATAAAAATGAAATTTATTATCAAAATTAATTTTAAAATAGCCAATAATATTTATGATGATTCCAATTTCAAGGGTAAATATTTAAAAAAAAAAATAAGAAAACTATTTTTTTAAAGCATATTTTCAATTTATCTAATTACAATTTTACTCTATTTATGTCCACGTCAATATTAGAATTAGTTGTATTTGAAATTATACTCTATATTTAAGTAAATCTAAATAAGTAAAATCTACATCAATTTATCTAATTAGAATATTACTCTACTTATGTCCATGTCAATGTTAAAATTAGTTGTAATTGAAATTATACTCTACAAATAAATAAAATCTATAATAAAAATTTAGGCTTTTTTTTTAAACATTCATAACTCTTATTCTATTATATTAATTAAGTAAATTTTAGATATCATTTTTTCTTAATTATTACAGGGAAACTTTACATGCCCTAAATGAGAATCTAACTCTATTAAAATATTTACAATTATATCATCAAATATATAATGTTACCAAATATCTTCTTTGATTATCAAAATTAATATTTTTTAAATATAACTACTTAAACTAAATATATCACAACCAAAAACTTATTTTGTTATTTTATTTGATAAATTTAAAAAGACTCATTAACCTTCATATAATTCATAATAGTACATAATCCAATTCAATGAATGCTTTGCAAATCCCACTATTATAACAACAATAAAGCTCGTCCTACAGCTAATAGTGGGAATTAGGCTTTTTATGGAATGTTTTTTTTTTGTAAATTAAAGAAAATTATTGCCTCAAATGTCTTCAAAACTAAAGTACATTGTCCATCCATGTAGTGATTACTTTTTCTTCTAGACATAGCAAGTTTCTCTTTGTCTCAATGGAGACCAAGGAATTCAGCAACCTACTCATTACATAGAATCTTAAAAAAACAAGCATTTTGGTTATATTCTTACATTACCTAACATAACATCAAAGAAAATATGTAAGCATTTTGGTTATATCGTGACATTACAAAACATAACATAAAAAAAAATGTAATGTCTTGGTTTAGAATTATTCTTAATTTTCTCGAGAAATTGTTTGAAAATTTCTACTATAAATTTCTCTAAGAAATTGCAAAACAAGAACCATCAAATATTGACAAAAATAAAATAGCATTTCCAAACAAACCTAGAAATACCACAATTGCAAATAACATAAGAAATGGAGGATTGAGCAGCTTTATTTATTTACTGGAGAAATTACACACAAAGATCTTGATAGAAATAATTGTGTGATGGCCCCAAAAGATTTGTTGCCATAACAAATCAGGCCTCCGAAATAAAACTTGAAATCAATAAGTTGCACCTATGAATTACTACCTATAAGTTCTACTAGTGTTGTTGTTGGAGGTGAATTGTGATTTATGCCCTCAAATCTGCTCCAAAATTCATTAGGGACTTCTCTCAGCAAAATCTACAAGACCCAGAAAAATCTTAGGCTAATTCTAGATGACCCTGAAATATCCCAAAAGGTGCAAGTTACCCATAAAATATTATTGCTCTTATTGTTGTTGTTCGAGAAGAATTAGAATTTATTCCCTCGAAACTACTCAAGAAATTATGAAAATTTACCTAGAGCTTCTCATACCAAACCCATAAAAACCAGGAAATGGTTTGGCTTAACTCCAACCCAAAATCGAACCCACAATGTGATGCAAAATACCCACCTAATGAGCAATATGCCCTACAATAAGAATGCACAATTCTTATCGAATATTTCCTTGAAAATTATATAAAATTAGTTATAGGCTTCTCACACCTAAACCAACAAAACCCACAAATCATTTGGGCTAAATCCAGCTGACTTGAAATGCCTAAAATAAAGTGAATTTCTAGTGGCGTGGTTTTGTGCCCAACATGAGAGGAATTGTTAAGAAATGATAAACAAAACTCCATAAAATGGCTGAGAGATTGTGCACAAATATCCTTCGGTAAATATCTATCACTCCCAATTAAAAACTTCTGACAAATACCAACACCAAACGCCAACAAAAACTTTTTTCTCCAACCCCTGTGCAAGTGCTATAAGAGAAAATCTGGCCCAACCAAAAGATACAGGAACATATATAAAAAAATGGTGCCAAACTCCTCCTCTAACTAATAAAAAATCTCCTGCAATTACCCAACACCTATAATAGAAAGATGTTGTTCTAAATAACCTCCGCATTTTTTCCTCTACGTGTAGAAATAACAAATTATTGTGTAAATCTTTTGCAATAAACTCCAATGGAAGTCATGAAATAGACTCCCCCAAATCCTCACTAAGATGACACTCAAAGTTCTTCGACGATAGAAGTGGAATTTCCTCTTGGAAATTATTTGTGCTAAGGAACACTGGTTGTCTTGGTTAAACAACTCAAGAGAACTCAAGTTTAGATTTCAAATAGAAATGATAAGATAGAATGATTTCCAGTTGAGTTCCTCCTCATTTTATAATTTTTTATGGAGCCTCCCTCTAGCTTCTAGATCATCCCTTTTTCTTTATTATTTTATTAGTAGGGGATATTTTCCACCTTTTTCCATCATTTCAATAAAATAATAATTTTCCACCATTCCAATAAAATAATAATTTTTTTCCATTCTCTAATAAAATATTACTTTTCTGTCATTCTCCACTAAAATAATAATTTACCTGCTTTTTATGATAAAATATTATTTTGTCACCATTCTCCATTAATATAATAATTTCCACTTTTCTCCCACAAAATGATATCTTCTCCCTTTTATTTAATATCTCCAAAATTGGAAAAAATACTTCGTAAATTTTTCACTCACAAAAATTGAGGACATGACAGTCCTCCCTATCAAACATTTCTTGTCCTCAAGAAATGCTTGAACAAGTTCCCCCCCACTATGTGCTATCCCAAACAATCATTGCAAACAATATTAGGGTCCCAAATATGCCACTAAGTCATCCCTATCTCATGCACTATCCTATCATAAATGAGTCCCTTCATACTAGGATCCCAAGCCATCCTAATCAAAGTAAAACACATCTTCCTCCACTCATTTTCCAACAAGGTAGAAGCCCCAGAAGCCCTCTGTATACTGTCCATGAGTAGAGCATCATAATAGTAAAAAATCATGAGTAACACAATGTGAATCTACCCTACTAAGTAGTGAATCTCATGTACTTCAGGATTAGACTCCTAAAGATACAATCCAACCCCTATGGAAATGAATTCTCGCCTGCATGAGCTCACCATAATCTCCTCATGTTGATCATCCCACCATGTTGCTGAAGTCCCCCATGCCAACAACAAACCACTAAAACCCAATGGATGATCTGAATGATCTCCCCCTGTAGGAACCATATCACCCCTAATGGTAGTTGAACCATGAAACATTGTGATGCATTGATCCCATGCTAGTCTTAAAAGGGTGCCACCAAGCCAATGTTGCACCACTCTGACTATGACAGACTACCCATCACATGTAGATTGTAACCTTCCTCTTTGAACCTAATGGTAAAAAATCTGTGAAGGCCAAGTTCACCCTATCCTCACATCTCCAAGATATCAATGTTTACCCATATACTTCCAATCTCAGTCCATAACAGTAACAAGGAAAAATTTCATTGCCATGAAACAAATTCCATGGCACTCCTACACATGTCAAACCAAGAGTGAGTTGAGTCACTCTCTACCCTGATCCTTCTCGTCACAAAATACAGTGACCAATCATCCAATTGAATCCCTAGATCCAATAACCATAACAACTGCTACATAGTCCTAATAATTGTTGTCACCAACTCGTAACATGTCTCGCGTCCCTGCATGCAATCAGTATATGTACTCCATACATCCCGAATCAGTCTGGTGCATGCGAGACTTCCATGCGTCTACCATACCACAATGTGAGATATGTTATGTTGCCTCATGTAGGTGTTGCCCAAAACTACTTGGATTCTAAACATATGCCTTTAAGATGAGTCCATTGACCACTATATATGATCCTGAGTGATCTCAGAATGTCTCACCCAATCAGTCTCACACATCTCCCTAAATTTGGGCTCAAAGGTGGAGTACGTGCTACCCAGAAAACAGATTGGATAATCCCCAAGCCACACTTGCCAAATCACACCCTAATCACATGCCATGGCTGGAAATACTTTCTCTTGATGTAATGTGTTCCGTCCAAGTGTCTTAGATGAACCTCTTAGGTCTTGTTGCTTGTGATGATAACATCAATAGATGATAGCCAAGTCTCGAATGCCAGTGTGCAATGTTGCAGAGTGATTAATTGAAGCTCATGGTCATCCATGTGATCGATTCACTCTCCAAATATGGGTGTTCCAAAAACAAAGGTGTTTATGATATCCTTGTCATGAGATCTCTCTTGTAGCAACACTCCAACAACTTATTATGCATCATCATGCTCTATTATACATAAATACACACCCTTACACTTCTTTACATAGCACTAATCTCCACAGCACAACTTCGTTCACCATTGGATACCAATGCTCAATGTCAAACCACCTTGTATGTAACACCTTCCTCCCACATAAAGCCAAGTGACCATGCCAACTGGGGTAAACATGAGATGAGAGGCTACCATGATCAGATTCGACCTCCTAGGTAATCTTAAGGAAATGGAATCAATAGAACATCACATGCAGCCATCCAACACCATCAACAGAACCCTCCGGAGACAAGTCAACCACTTAGAGAGCTTGTCCCTGGGTCTCATTGTTGTTCTAGACAATTTAAGGCTCAGTTGTTCTCATTCTATGGGTAAGGGAGTGACCAAAGACCTAACGTCACTCTCCTAGGCCTGCCTGCTAGTGACTGTGGTCCAAACTTGCCAGTTTTGTGCCAGTGACTCTAGGATTTGAGCCAATTTTTCAAGCCCAGAGCCCAAGCCACTGCCCAGAATGGAATGAAAGCTTAGAATGAATTAAATTACGAGGAAACAATGATTCAAAATTAAATAGTTGATCAAGGCCTTAACTAGAGCCCTACCAGCCATGACATGCATTTCATCAAACATATCATCAACATGTAACCTACAGGTGTAAAAAACAGAGTTAAGTGTAGGGATCTCTTACTTATATGAGAATCACAATGAACCATTGTTTCCTCATGTCATTTTCTACCTTATCACTTATTATGTCATAGATACAATATCCATTCAATTGCAGGTAAAAACATGCTGAGAGCCAAACATAGTTGGTGCCATAAAATGAACATATATCCAGCATAATAGGAACATAATTACAATAAACATATCAGCCATAAAAATCCATATATGGATTAGTACTTTTACACATGGAAATAAATGGAATGAATTTCTCATTAATCATTGCAATGAATCGACCGCATTTGGGATTACCATGTTCCACCTGACCATAGATTGGTTGAGCCAAGTCTCTCTTCAGCCAATCACCCCCGTGCCATGTTCAAAGCATGAATGTGGGACTCATAGAGAACATTAAAACACCAATCAATGTGGATGCCCCCAAAATTCTCTGCCTACACCGTGAGGAATTTGAGTCCCTCCTAGTCTCTCAGGATTTACCGTGCATCCACAGTCTGATCCAAGGATCACTAGGCCCTACACCGAGACATACTCTCCAGGATTTACCATGCATTCAATCCCAGAATTCCTAGGCCCACCGAGGCACACAATCTGGCTTTACCGCAACGGAAAGTCTAGTTCAAGGGTTATTAGGACAATGGCTTCATGCATCTTCAGTCTAGTTCAAGGACCACTACCACCATGTGTTTTTAAATTCGGAGATCCCTCTGACTTAGCTTCAAATCCAATATGGACAACCCACACAAACCTCATGAGAGAACCCATCTCATCAAAGCGATTAGGAAATGGCAAGGCTAGGCTGAAAATATTTTCACACATGGCAAAACCCATGGCATGATATAAAGAAACACATGCAATCCCTTGCATGCCAAATCTAGCATGCAAAATACACCTGCAAGTTGATACATGCAATGAAGCTTGTTGAAGCTGCTTGATCCTACCTTTCCCTACTTGATATTTGCTTCCTCTTACTTTTGTAAATAATGAGAGTGGGGGGGTTGAATTAGTATCCCTTACAATTAGTTATTATTAATCTTTCATAGCATTAGTTAATATTCAATTATTATCAGTGTTTGTACAATGATAGCAGTAAACAAAAGGAACACAAATGCACGCAGTTTTTAAGGTGGAAACCCTATCTAGGACAAAAACCACCTAAACTCTTTTTTAATAATTCTTTAATCTTAACCTCCAATTGAAAAGAAATCTCCAACTTCATAGAATATAGAAAAGTATTCTTCTCTAGTTCCCACTATATGGATGCTCCAATGCCCAAAATTCTTCAGTAGTCAACTTAACGGATGCCCCAACACCTAATGAGCTACAACCCACCCTAGCACCACCCTACCACCCTGAAGTTTTCTCATGCTTGAACTTGTTGGTGACTTCATGCACCAGCCTAGCACCACCCTACCACCCTGTAGAAGAATAAAAGAAAAATTGACTCATGTACCAGGGAAAATGGCCCACATTACAATGATATAGAATGATGTAGAAGAATAAGACGCACTAGACCATAACCCCAACTATCCACAACCAGCTAATGATGATCCTAGACCTCTCGACACTACCTCTTCAATTCTTGGCAAATAGACACTTGTACAACTTTTACAATGATGCTTTTACAATGACTATGTACAATGATACTTTTACAATGACTGTGGGCAATGCTGCCCACTTGAAGACTTCATGTGGTGAACTTCTTGTTGTTATTCTGCACCTTGATCATTGCTATTTTAATGCTACCCTTTCTCACTCTTCACAAAATTTGATTATGCACCGAGTCTTCTCTTCATGAATATATAATACCAGCAAAAAGTCTTCAAGGAAATACCCATGACATGATAATAGCAAAACTTACCTCATCTTGCTGAGCATATGTCAGTGCTAAACAAAGACAAAAAATTAGAATACAAATAACCTAATGAAATTAAGAGACGAACATGAAGATACAAAAGATACTTACCTGGAGCTTACCTATGCTATATCATTTTGTTGAACCTTTCTCTTTTATACCCTAGAAAGTCTTTGCAGCCCTTGACAACACTTGATCTAGTTTTTTTCTTTCCTTCTAGGAGAATGATATTGAATTTGATATATCTCTTTGATTTCAAATCCCCAATATGTGATCTTTGGCACTGTATTAGCCCTCTGCATCTTCTTTCCAATGCCATAGGTCTACCTTGATTTGGATTCTTCAAGGCAAAGTTATGCCTAATCTCTCACAATGACCTAATTATGGACTAGTTTAGTAGAGCAAACTTGTACGGAGTGCCACATGTCAGTTTTTCCTCTCTGGGCTCTGAAATTGATATACAGAAAACTAAATTCCATGCACTATCTGTCACTATTTACAGAATTCCAATCCATTTCTCAAAGAGAGAGTTATAATGATTTTCCCAAGGTCACCTTTTTGAGATGAAATTCGGGAGCCTTCAAAAACCCTAACTTCCACAGGTCATATCTCTGAAAATATAGCGAAGCAAGATCAGTAATTCGGTCACAATGTTCATCAGGATTTCAGTGCAAATGGGTTTTAATTTTAGCATCTAATACTTCATAGAAGTACATTTATAGTGAACATTCCACAATCACTCCTTTTGGATGATATATGAGATTTCTTTTTATAGAGTTGAGAGGGGCTTCTATAGAGAATGTTGGAGGGATTTAAGGAGCTTAAAAAATTATTAATGATTGACTATTCAATGACCAAAATCAATGATAAATGCCATTCCATAATGTCATGTGGTTTTAGCCCACTAATTGGGGTTACTAACTTCAATCTTGAATAACTTACAAACAACGATGAATTACGAGGAGAGCTATATATTGATATAAAGATATTTTCGAGTAGAGTATTACTATAATAGTTATGAGATGAGAAACCATGAATGGTGATGCCAAATGTGCCATGTAAGTTCAAGGTCATCCTTGGTGCTGCTTGGGTTGACATTAATGACAACCTCACATCATATTTAAATAAAAAATCTCCCCCTTTGGAATTGATGGCAACACAAGTACTCCCCCTCTAATCATGGCACCTATTCCTACTGCCTTCTCTCCCCCTTTAACATCAATGAAAAAGGGTAACTCCCCTTGACACATAACCATCCTACAGACCTGTACACACTTCCACTCCCCCTTTATTTTCTGAATAAGGAAAATCTAATGAGAACTTGGGAGAATCCCAAGCTTCTGGTGAATATATTCAAATGATTCACGACGTAAAGGTTTAGTGAAGATATCATAAATTTATTCTTTTGTGCCAACATATTCAAGTTTGATATTCTCTTTAGCGACTTTTTCTCTAACAAAATGGTATTTGATCGGAATGTGTTTTGTTTTTGAATGCATGACATGATTCTTGGAGATGTTGATGGCACTGGTGTTATCACAGAAGATTGGAATAGGCTCACTAAATTGTACTTGAAGATCTTGCAAAGTTTGTTTCATCCAAAGGACTTGAGTACAACAAGTTGTCACTGCAATGTATTCTGTTTCTACTATAGATAGCGAGATTTAGATTTGCTTTTTGGTCAACCATGATACAAGACAACCACCTGGATAGAATGTTGTTGCACTAGTACTCTTACGATCATCAATGCTTCCTACCCAATCTGCATCTATAAAGGCTTGAATAATGAGATTGTTTCCCTTGGAATACCACAAGCCATATTCTATTGTGCCCTTTAGATATCGAAGAATTCTTTTGATGGCAATAATATGTGATTATTTTGGTGCTGCTTGGAATCTTGCTACTTGTCCAACTATTTCCAAAACATCTGGTTAGGAGGTTGTTACATATAGAAGACTACCAATCATAGATTTGTACAACCTCTGATCCACATCCTTAGATGAGTCATCTATGCTCAACTTGCAACCTGTTTCCATCGAAGTAAGGACGGGTTTGCAATCTTCCATTTTAAATTTCTTGAGCATTTCCTTAATGTACTTGGCTTGACATATAAATATTCCTTTCTCTTTCTGAGATATCCAAAGCCCTAATAAGTATGTCAACTCACCAAGTAAAGACATATCAAACTCACTTTACATCTTTGTAGCAAATTTCTTACTTAGTCGATCATCATTTCTACCAAAGATTATATCAACCACATATACATCAACAATTGTTAAATTATCTTTATCTATTTGTACGTAAATATTATTATCATCAGTACCTTTCTTGAACCCTTGTTGACGTATATATCCATCAAGACGAGTATACCATGCTCATGGAGCCTGCTTGAGACCATATAGATCCTTCTTTAACCTACAAACATAGTATTGTTTTTCTGATAGAAGAAAACCTTGAGGTTGTTCAATGTAAAATTCCTCTTATAATTCACCATTCATAAATGTTGACTTAACATCCATTTGGTAGACTTTTATTTTTCTTGAACATGCATAGGCGAGAAACATCCTGATAGCTTCCATTCTGGAAATGGTAGAAAATGTTTCTTCAAAATTGATTCCTTCAACCTGTGCACATCCTTTGCAGACTAATCTTTCCTTGTTCTTGGTAACATGTAATCCTTCAAATTTTTTCCTCCCTTTGAACCTTTAATGAAACTACCATCTTGTTCAAAATACCTTCCTGTCAATCATATACTTGTGCCATATACTTCTGCATAGACTCCTCATGTACAAACATTAAAGAGTCAACAAGCCAAATTGTTCAAAATAGTGAGTCACCTAACAAGCCATCTTGACTTATTATCTGAAGCAACTGCTAATTCCTCATGACCTTCTACTTTTACAAATCCTGAAAGCATAACTGCTAAAACCTTGTTATCTGCTTTGTCTTCTTGTACCTATTTCCTTTTCTAGACCTTCTTATTCCTGCAAGCGTGAGCTATGTGCCCATAGTTATGACACTTGAAGCATTCAATGTTGTCCATAGGTGATTCCATCTGATATCTACAATCGTGAGTTCTATGGCCATAGTTATGGCATTTGAAACATTCAATATTTGGTCCATTTAGCATGTATTCTCTTCTCACAAAATCATCGTGGAACTTGTCTCATGATCCTCCAAACTTGTTTCTAGGGCTTTGCAAGTAATGATTATACCTGTCAAAAACTTCACAATCCCTTGCCATATGTCCATAGTTGGCACATAAAAAGAAAAAACCATTAAATAAATGAAAATATTAGGAATATTTTTCATTCTTCCTTGGGTGGGGTGTTGTAGTTTGTTGTGGTCCTTTGTTCTTGACTGCTTTGGTCTTGTTCGTTTGTTACCGGGAATAGTGTCCACTCGGAGCTGCTATTCCCACTAAGACTGGTAGCTATCTTAGAAACAAACAAGTAAAGACTACTTTCGTTTTCCTTTATGAAAATAGACAAGAGTGGAATAAAGGACACCAACCTTGGTCTTGCGCTTGGTTCCTTACTTGATTCCTCTCCTTCCTGATAGATCTTTGCTGCTTCTTCTTCGTCTGCCCAGCTTCAAGGAGCACCTGTGGAATCAAAGTAGCATAATACTATCGAATAACAGAGATCTATATTCATAAATAGCACAAGACCAGATATGTATTAACCACACCAATGCATATATAATCAAACATACAAGAGTATGGAGGAAAACTTGAATAGCTTTATTAATATCAAGAATAGCAAGAGGATTACAACCGATTGTTCTGACCCAGCATCATCCTCCAGCAAGAAAGCCCTTCTTCACCTCAAATAAAGCTTAGATCACCCAACACTATGAAGTTTCACCAGAAAACCAACAACACTTCTCTACAAGATACAAGGTTCCAGCCTCTGGATCTCTGTGATGAGGGATCCATATATAGATGATTGTAGGGGGGTGAGTCATCTTATGGGGTTTTGATTAGTGTCCTCTCTCTGATAGTTCTTGATTCCACTTGGAGACTGATGATCTTTTACTCATCCCTGGTCGAAAACAGAGAGGCAAGTGTCAGAGGGGAAGCTTCTGGAAGATTCTATGATTTTCCACCTTGCAAACTGTCTCTACCATTTGTCCATTCTCGCCCATCGCACCCTACAGAGGGGCCATCCAGTATGCATTGAACCCTTTACACTAGGAAGGTGATATGCATCACACCCTCTGCACAGGGTATTCAGTATGGTCCAGCTTTGACCATTTGTGAGTAGTTTTTAGTGGAGAACTTCTGGGAGATGATGTAATCAGCTGACCTTGTTCCTTTAGGTAGTGAAGCAACACTTTTAGGGACTTAGGAACCCTTAGTTTATGGACATTTATGATTTGGTTTGAAGTGCCCAAAAATGTCTATAACAGTTTCCCCCTAAAGCATGAGGTCGTTAATCTTTTGATGTCGGGTGAAATGTTTTATCATGAGGATCCAATGTTTTTTCGAGCTGGGAGGTGACCTGTAATAAGATACAATACAATACATTATCTTCATAATATTTTTCATGATCTAGCTGAGGCAGGAATTCCCATGCTCAGCTTTATAAATTCATTTTCATGTACATAGAACAGACAATCATTTGTGTAGCAAACTGATGGTTCGGACTCATCATCCTTTGATTTGGATGATCATCTATTCGGAAATGATGTATGTTTGATGTCTTTATATTCCTGAATATATCGTAGCCTGGATGGATGAAACTAGATCCGAGGTATTCAAAACGCATTCAATCTTCACTCAGAGTACAAGTCGATCCATGTGAAAAAATGTTCTGGAGTCGAACATGGAAAGACATCGCCTGATTACCAGCCAATGATGTAAGATGTTAACAGGCACGAGAGGAATCACCAATAATGAAAATGACCCTCAAGGTACTATAGTACAATTCGTGCAGTGTGAAAAAGGACTTGGTGTCGAACACCACGGAAAATCTCTCGGTCGAAGGCCATTAATGTAAACCCATCGCCGAAAGTGAGAAACTTGCCATTGAGGCATTCAAGCTTCAAAGTATTGAAAGGGTTGTTCCTAGGTCGACTTCTTGGATAATGAGCTGATGTCGACAAGAAGTGCCCCGTCGTAGGAGGGCCTTAATGAATCCCACATCTATGACACGGAACGAAGCGAATGATTTTGGAGGTGAAAACAATCTGATGATATAGGGTTCAGGGTGGTGGTCATGAAAGAATGGAGCATGAATGTATTGTAGCAGGTGAGACACAGGCGAATTCTCTGAGTGACTTCTCTTGAACATATCGGCAACACTGATGATGGATTGGTAGCGTTAACCCCAAAGATGGATGGTGTGACGGGCCAATGGTGATATGACCAGTGAACGGAACAACCCAACCCGGCTTGGATGAGGAAAGAAAGTGTCATGTTCAAGAGTGACTTGCTACCAATAAAGTTTTTTCAAGTTTTCTTCCCAATTTTCCCCAGTCATTGCTGACCAATACCTCTTTATTTATGTCAAGATTGAGGAGGATAACATATGCTTGTTCTATAATTTTCCCTTCAGGTGAACCTGTCGCTATATTTTAATGGGCCTAGTGACAGTGAAACTCGTTCTCATCCATTTGGATGAGTTTGTCGCTATTCAATTTTAACGATTTTAACAACAAAGATAACTTGGTACTTTTCAATTTTAGAGAGTCTGAAAGCGACGGAAAGGAAACTCCAAATATTATTTTTTGCCATATAATCCCTTAAGTCAGAAAAAGCGTAAAATAATATGAAAGGGATGAATGCTCAGTAATTTTAAGGAGCCGAACAAGACAAGTGCTCGATCTTTTTGTGTAATAATCACTCAAGTCCAAAAAGATTAAAATCTAGAGGAGGGATAGCACTTCCGATGACTTTAACGAGCCGGAGAGGCTAATCGCTCAGCAATCTTTTCATGTTTTATGAGTCAGTTGAAAAGAGATTAAAGGAGACTCATTTTTCGAGGAACGAGTGATGATTTCGGGTAACAGCTGATTCCAGGTAAGGTTTGAAATTTTCCTATCACGGCAGTGTCACAAGGATGGCTAATAGAATCACTCTTTGCAGATGTTCCTCGAAAGGGTAAACAATCAAATGGAGGCGAATGATTGGCTAAAAAATAGAGTGGAGGTGATGATGAGAACATGACCAAGGCTCAAAAGCTGATGATAATGCATTCACAATGGTTATTTACCAAAAAATTGGTTCATTTTTTAATGAGCTTAAACTATGGGGGAAACATTTGCTCATTGCTTATGTTTATTTTTTAACGAGCTTGAATTCCACGTTAAAACTGCTCGTGCAAGTCATATAATAAGGATATCTCATCTAAGATGCCATTGTTTATGGGGCTTGTACCTTTTAAAGCTTTGCCCCAGATCCTTTCTTTATGCAAGCTAGGAAACAACCAACCTTACGAGTTTAAAGGGTTAAAGGACCTACAAATTTAAAAAATAAATGGTCACTCTTCGCTTGCATGCAAAAAGGTTTGCATGCCCCCAGGTATAGTGCAAAATTCCCAGGTTATCATATGAAAGCTCTCCATCCACGCCGCGGACAAAATGCTTCCTTGGCAATGTTTACCGAAATAGACGAAGGTGAGTGGCACAGTCGCCTCCACTCACATAACTTTGATGAGGGAATATTATTCCAGTCTAATCCCATTTTCCTAAATGGACAGGTGTATCAGACTAGTCATATATCCTTCGCAGAAACCTACTTTATACCCAAGGTTTTCCTGCCGAAACAAACCAGGGTGCATGCCCCCTAGGTTTCAATCATATCCTCTAGAATCACTCACGCTCATCAGGTCGACGGACTGGAGATCGATGAGACATTCCTTGCGTGAAAAGACCATTTAGGGATAGAATTTGACTATTTGCTATGTGTGAACTAGGGAATGACAGTTGGTCTACGAGCTTGACCATTCTTCCTTCATGCGGAAAACACATTACTCTAAAGAGTGAGGAGACGACGGCTCCCATGCAATAAATATAGTCACGTCCAAGGAGTAGATTATAATCCAGGGGTCCTTAGACTACCATCATTTTCATGTGAATGGTTTTCCTTCTCAAAGTAACGGGCACATTGGGAAGGATCCCTAACGGTCGACTGGTTCCTTTGTCAAAGCCTGTCAGATTTCTCATTTCAGGCAAAAGCAATGGCGAACCAAGCGTTTTCCAAGCAGTTGAGGAAACGATACTCACAGAAGCCCCTTCATCTATGATGGTACTAGCCATGACCATTCTGTAAGCTTGTACAATGAATCGGAATGGTACACTAACTAGTAAATGGGGTCTGCCTAGTAGATTCCGGTCGAAGGAAACGACTAGGTTGCTTGGAGGTGGGACCGAATAGACGGCCAGATATGACTCTGATGAACTTCCTTCCTGCGGTAAAGGAATGGGTATACTGCCCCCAAGTTCATCGGAGTCTATGTTTACGAAAATAATTTGAACGGTGTCATTCTCTTTCTCTTCAGTGACGGTATCATTCGAAGATGAACCTTCTGAAGGCATGACCGGGTCAACTGTCGCCTCGACCTTTTGACTTTCGTCTGGTATGGATTCAGAGGGTTCATTTTCAATGGTAGATGTTTCAGCCGACCACAATGGCGTGCCAGCCGGATTTTCAACCAGTGGTGGACTCGGCAAGAGTTTCTTATATCCAGGATGGAGCCGTGCAGTGAAGTAGGACGGTCATCCAAAACTCTTTTAGCTTCGTCTAGGAAGGGACAACGGTGGACTGCGTGATTGCCTTCACACAATTTACAAGGAAATTTGCGATTCCTTTTCTGTCCAGATACTTTGCTTTCACTGGTTGATGGTGTACTTTCAACATGATCATCAGAGGCTGACGACACCAGATTATGCAAACGAGGAGACTAGTACTTTAAGATCCGAGGGATGCAAGGACAATCTCGATGATAGTGGTCTCCTTTGCAAATGACACATGGAGATTTAGGTTTAGATGGTGCGGTGTGAGGATTTTCGCTAGACGATGCATGGTTGCCCCCTTTCGCTTTTGGTTCTTTCTTCTTCTTTTCTTTTTTCTCTTTCCGCTTCTTCTACTTCTCAGTTACTTGATCTTTAGCTTTACCAGCTTTATCAAGTGAAGAGGAAGGAGGAGAGGGAGAAATAGATGAAGTAGAAGGCTGGGGGGTAACTCTAGTATCATCAAGTTTCTGACTTGAATGTTAAGGAATTACGGTATTCTGAACGATAGAGGTAGAGAAGAGCCATACGGGCAAACCAATCATCAACCCTGGAAGTGACAAAGTGGCCATATGGGGTGCACCAACATCTCCCCAAGAGGAGAAAGGACTAGGATTTCTTCCAAGGGGAAATCCTTGGTTGGTAGACTCCATTTTTCTCAACCTGAAGACCAACGAGGGAACTTGTGATGTTATTTTGATTAAAATAAATTTTAGACGCTTTGACACAACTTTTTTTTTCAATTTTTAAGAGTCGAGAAAAAACAAAAGATGACTCTAGTCGCCTTCGATTTTTAATGAGCCTGAAGTGACAAGTGCTCAGATCAACCTTTTCTTTTAAGGAGTCTGAAAAGGAACGAAAGAGACTTCTCTGGAAATCTAGGCAGAGGGGATTACCAAAGCAATTGCAAAACTGTAGAATACTTTTTATAGTATGACAGTCAATCTTCCCGAATGCTGTGTTCAGTGCATTGCGATCGATAGGGTGGTAGACACGGCTTCCTAAGGATAAAGGATGTAGCCTATTGTGGTCTCCCAGTATATACTCGATGGTACGTGGGAGCACAAGTCCGTACTGGCACTTATCGTCTCAGAGT
>APFE030662698.1:0-33867 GCA_000404065.3 Pinus taeda
TGGCCTTAGGAAATGTCTGGGGTGTGTGACTACTCAAAATTCATTTTCAAAGACCCATCATTATCCTAGGACCCACTTTGGGGGTCAAAAGACAACATATAGTCCCTCAAAAGTTGATTTTTCTAATGACAGTGGAAAAAATAACGAAAAAATTCAATAAAAAAATAAAAAATAAAATAAAATAAAATAAAAAATTTCCAAAGTCAAAGAAAGTCAAACAAGTGACATGGCATGGCAATTCCAATGAAGTTCAAATTTGATGTGACAATCATGTGGGACCCACCAAACAAGACTCAGGTCAATTACAAAGTCAAAGCAGGTCAAAAAGTAGTGAAAATGGTCCAAAGTTAAAGTTATGAAATATTACATATGGACATTGTTTAAGTTGAAATAAAATGTAAGGCATATTATAAAATTTAATCTTTAATAAAGTTAGTGGAGAATGAACCAACCTCACCTCTCCATGGCATTCACAAAAGTCACCAAAACGAAAACAAATATGCACATGCAAATTAAAAGAGCTCCACACACATGCTAAAGGGAAACTCCATGCAACAGAAATAAATGGTCAACGCTGCCAGCAAGGAAATCAACGCAGGTATCAAATATTTAATTAAGGATTTTGTTGAGACTTTTGTGGAGATTGGTTTCCACCAACACTCCACTTTACTTCACACCTATACGCAACTCTTCACCACAACCTACACGCACAAATAAGTGGCAGCCTTCATGCAGAGGTACACAACAGTTTGTTGGAGCAGCGTTGCCACTCGTGATAGGTGTCACATACATGAGTTTCAATGTGGAGAATTCGATGGAAGTTTGATCCCCTATAACTAGTAATCATCTACAACTCATAGCCCATAAAATTAGCACGCGAAGAAAATAATTATAAGCAAGGCAGAAGTAAATTTCCACGCAGCAGTTAGATATGAGGGCAGATTTCACATGAAATTAAAATGTGATTTGACAAGGATTTACTCCCTCTTTTCTCCATCTCATCTTACAGTTGCAGCACAAATGGAACATGCACAAACAGAGTTGGTGATACACTTAGCCAGCAAAGAAGAACATTGTCGGTCAAAGAAGATATACACAGCAGTCATATCAACCACTTGTTTGATCACTACTACATTGGGATCTGCTCCATGATGCCACTTGTTGACACATTCTACATTGTGATTGCTCCCAAAGTTCTATATAATAGATCCTTGAGCTCTTATTTGTATCAATTAAAAACGAGTTATTGTGCTTGGGGAATCGATGCTCTTATGTACACTTATGTTCTATTGCAATAAAAGACTCACGGGATGGGTATCGTTAATGACACCTCCGTGCCCTCGCCCCCTCTTTCTTACAGTCACCCCTATGTTTACCTTTTGGTAAGAGCTCAAGAGGAAGATTTCTCACTTAGCTTAGGGATTTTAGATTAAAAATAACTAAGACTAATTGCATCCAAATTTAGTATAAGTGCATCTCATGCTAATACATTATCATTTTATTTTACTTGCAATTTCTCATTTTGCTATCTTGATGTGTTTTGAATTTCATTTACAATTATCATTCTTTTCATTTCAAGAAGCATTTATCATGTAAGTATTGTGAGTCCTTTACTTTTGTAACAATTTAATTTTTATTGTACTTAAAATATTAAATATTGGCATAGTTTTATTTCATGTTATTGTTTTGATGATCATTATGATCATGAGTAATTGATGTATCTTGTTATCCGATGCATTTTCTTCCAAAGCACTATTTCCTTTATAGTTGCAATTGGTGTTCATATGCTTATTCTGGTCTAACATTTGAATTATTTATCATTGTATCTTGATTTCATTTTTGAGCAAAGTGTTGTTACTTACTTGAATGCACTGGTCTATACTTTGAATATATCATTGAAATTTGCGCATTTATATGCTTGCTTAATTCTTGGAAACAAGTTATTTTTGACAAGTAATCCAAATTAACTTTCCTCCTAGAACCTCATATTGCTTTTAACTTAAATTTTCATTAGGGACCACCCCCCTTAGCTAACCGAGGAAATAGTTCAAATGAAGAGAGTTGGGATTAGTGTGACAGACCTTCTCTGAGTTCCCTGCCACCAACCACACCTTGTGGGGTTGAAGGTTTTTCCCACTAACCTGTAGGTAGGTGTAGGCAGTAGGAGTCAACAACTATCATGGCGAACTCCTCCTCTTGTCGATTTTTGCCACTGCAACCTTAGGATCGTGCTTCTCATCCTTATCCTTTTTCTTCAAAGGACACTGGGATGCATAGTGGCCCATCTCGCCACATCTGAAACACTTCACCTTGGGGACATCCTTCTTTCGTCTTTGTTGCCCACGTTGACCGTTCGATGTAGGGGTTGCATTCTCCTCCTCCTCCATGGGTTTCGACCCACTGTTGTTGTTGCTTCCATCAAGTTTGACCTTGACCAAGTCTCTCTTCAAATCTTCTTGTTTTAGAGTTGCCCACATCTCATTCCAATTAGGCAATGTTGCTCTGCCTAGGATACTCTGGACAAAGACTTTCCATTCATCTGAGACAAAATTTAGGGCCAATCCCACTAACATCGAATCCTGAGGTGTATGCCTCGTAGCCGATAACTCAATACGAGTCTCGTTTAGCTTTGTGAAGAAGTGATCCACACGCTCTCCCTCCTGCATCTAAGCATATCTCAACTTTTGTTCCAAGTACATCTTCTACTGCTCGGAAGATCCCTGATACAACATGGCCAAAGCATCCCATACCTCCTTTGCAGTTGCTCTGTTGGCAACGTGGCACACCACGTGATCCTTGACTCCATCTAGGATCATCTTGTTGGCCTTTGCCATTTCAAACTTGTACTTCTTCAGTAGATCTGCATCTGCAAGTTTAGCTATCACACTATCAACATACGTCTTGAAGGCATGCTCATCTAGAAGGAAAGACATTCTAGCCTTCCAAACGACATAATTGGAAGCTCCGTCCAACCCGTCCTGATCCCTCAAGCCACTAGTTGCCATATCCTTTGAAAACTATCAAACAACTCCTCCTTTCTCCAGGGTTTGAAATACATAGTCAATTATTATCTATGATCTATCATGATTCATCATCCTCAATTCAGCATATGCCATAAACATTCAACATTGCCATCATCATTAACGATTATTATGTTGATTTTGGGTAGCATCGGATGTGCTCTAGCTACGAAATTTGGTGGAGAGATTGGGGCACACGAAATCTCCAATACCGAGAAAGAGTTTGGACAAATTCTAAACAGATCATGAGATATTAAAATAATTAATATTTTTAATGGAGTCCCTAAGTCTAAACTTAGGGAAAATAGAATATTAATGTCTATTAATATGAATATGTGTTAGAATGGTCCAAAAGACATGGATCAAGCCAAATCTAATCTTAGTCATTGATTAGGGACTTAATCTCGGCCATTGAGATGTCAACAGAAAAAAGTATAAGAGGAGGCTTGACGGGCACTCGGAGAACACACTGAAGGAGACCAGTCAGTTCAATTTCTAGAGCGGAGTTTGTTGAGAAATTGAACCAGTGGTCTGAAGAGAAATCAAGAGGTAGCATGTACAGAATAGAGAGAGGGGGGATCAGCATAGAAGAGGCAGACGCAAATCTAGAGGAAGCCACGCAAAGGCAGCAGAGACTGCGCAGAGCTAGAAGAGCCTACGTCATCCACGCAGAGGCTACAGGAGTAATGCAGAAACCCAGAGAGGCTGCGCAGAGCCTCAATAGGCTGACGTAGAGGGTTTCAAGCTGTAGTAGAGGTCAGTAGGGCCTACACTAGGTTTAGAAAAGTGCTGGAAGTTTGTCTATCTGTGGGTAAGCCAGTTTGGCACCCTGTTGTACAAGAAAATTGCTGAATAATAAAATCCTCCCTTGCTGCACCGGTTTTCCCACATTGGGTTTTTCCGAGGACATTAGTCCAAAATAACTGTGTCAATGTGTACATATTTTTGTTTCTGTATTACGATGTGATATCTACAGCAATATTTATTTTAATGTTCGTTGAAGTAATTCCATGAATAAATTATGATGAAGTAAGTAGGAAAATTAAATCAGTTGCTGCATTGGTAGAATTCTCACATGGTATCAGAGCAAGTAATTAGAGACAGAAAGGGAAAATCAGTTATGGGTCGAGAGCTCGATGCAGAGGCATCCACCTCAGGGGACTCACGCAGAATTTCAGAAGATTGCACAAGAGAGAGAGATTTCAATTTCTCTATGTTGGCTTCCAGGTTGGAAGAAGAAGTGGCATGCATGACTAGTGCTACATCATCAAAAGTATGGTATATAGACAACGGAACCTCATGGAATATGACGGGAATCAAGGAGTGTTTCTCAGAATATCGAGAAGAGAAGATGAATTTTCAAATCACCATGGGGAACAAGACAAAGTGTACTCCAGTAGGAAAGGGTACCATAGTTTTTCAGACAAAATCAGGAGAGCGGTTATGTGCCACAAATGTGCTGCATGTGCTAGGATTGGGGATGAACTTACTTTCCGTGTCACAACTACAAGTCAAGGGCTATGACACTTACTTCATCAAGGAAAAGGTATATGTCAAACACTCGAGCTAGAAAAGGAAAGGGCAGATCAAAATCAAAAGTAATCGGTTGTATAGATTACAACTAGAATCTCCAATGGTACTAATTAGCAATCATGGGGACAAAGACTTGAACAAACTATGGAATAGAAGGATGGGTCACTTCCACCATGGAGCTCTGAGAATTCTCAGGAGCACTGTAACAGGAGTTTCGGATCTGAGTACGGAACGAGATGATGTATGCAGGGGATGCGCTCTAGGAAAGTATGCCAAGGCGGCATTTCCTAGGAGCAACCACAGGGCCAAGAGTGTACTAGGATTGATACACTTAGATATATGCAGACCTATGTCCATTAAAGCTCTCAGCAGTGCTGAGTATTTACTTACTTTCATTGATAACCACTTGAGGAAAACTTTGATCTATTTTTTGAAAATCAAGGATGAGGTTTTTTGTCGATTCAATGAGTTCAAGGATCTAGTGGAGAATCTGACAGGTAAGAAAATAAAAGTCTTGCGCTCAGATAATGGTGAAGAATGTGTCTATAAGGACTTCACTGATTTTTGCACTAAGGAGGGCATTAGAAGAGAGTGGAAAACTCCCTATAATCCGAAGAAAAATGAGGTGGCAGAAAGGAAAAATAAGACTATTGTAGAAGCAGTTGGCGTCATGCTATATGATCGGGATATGCCAAAATCCCTGTGGTCAGAAGCATGCAACACAACTGTCTACATTCAGAACAGGACACCACATCGGGCATTGGGCAAGATTACTCCAGAGAAAGTCTTCACTGGGAAGACACCTAAAGTCCGTCATTTCAGGATATTTGGGAGTTTGGCTTATTGCCGCATACCCGAAGAAAAGAGGAAGAAGCTGGATCAGACTGTAGAAAAGGGGTTTCTAAAAAGATATAGTGAAAATGCTAAGGCATACAGGATCTATCTTCTAGGGAGCAGGAAGATAGTAGTATGACGAGATGTAAAGTTCATGGAGGACAGAGTTTTCAGAAGATCTCGCGAAATGCCTTCCAAGGAGCAGTCAAAAGAGGATCTGTTGGTCATGCCTCTTCAACCAAAGGAAGTGAAGGATCCTTCCTTAGATCAGGAAGATTCCCAGGATGAGGAAGAGGAGAAAATAAAAGCACCTGTTGGTAGAGGAAGAACCAACAGGGAACTTCGTCAGATTCTGTGTGATGTAGAGAACTTCATCGGAGAGCCAACGAACAATAAAAGGGAGTGAAAACAGCCAGACATGTATCAGGCGTTAGTAGCTTAGGATGGAGAGCTTGTTAGCTTCAAGGAGGTAGCTTAGCATCAAGTCTGGCTAGATGCGATGGTGGAGGAGTATAACTTCATAATGGTAAACGACGTCTGGGAGGTGGTTTCAAGGCCTCAAGACAGATCTGTGGTAGGTTCAAGATGGATCTACAAGATCAAATATGCTGCGGACGAAAGTATTGAAAAATACAAGGCCAAGTTTGTGGCTAAGGGGTATGCTCAAAAGGAAGGGATTGACTATGAGGAAACCTTCACCTCGGTAGTTAGTTATACATCTATTAGGACCGTGATATCTCTTGCAGCCCAGATGGGATGGGTGATCCATCAAATGGATGTCAAGACGACATTTCTGAACGGGGTAATAGAAGAAGAAGTATACATTGAACAACCAGAGGGCTTTGAAACTCATGAGAAGAAGTCTCATGTATGCAGACTAAAGAAAGCCTTGTATGGGCTGAAGCAGGCACCAAGGGTGTGGTATGGTCGAATAGATGGCTACTTGTAGAAGACGGGGCTTGTCAAGAGTGATGCGGATCTGAATCTCTACTATCTGGTCATAGAGAGCGAGCCACTTATCTTAGTATTATATGTGGATGATCTCTTCCTAACAGGATCATCCAGACTCATTGAAGATTGCAAGAAGAATCTAGCCACAGAGTTCGATATGAAGGATCTGGGACAAATGCACTATTTTCTAGGGTTGGAAGTTTGGCAACAGAAAGGAGAAATCTTCCTTGGGCAAGGAAGCTATGCTACAAAAATTCTGAAAAGGTTCAGGATGGGAGATTGTAAACCTATGGCTACGCCAATGATCACCAACTAGAAGAAGATTGATGCATCTGAAGACAAGGATGTCGATCCCACCCTATACCGACAACTCATAAGGTCCCTGATGTATCTTGTCAATACCAGGTCAAATATTTGCTACGCTGTCAAATCCCTCAGTCAGTTCATGGTGGAACCAAAGAGGGCTCACTAGGCAGTAGCCAAGCACATTCTCAAATATTTACAAGAACAATTGATTATGGGCTCTTGTACAACAAGGGGAAGGATATCAGGTTGAGTGGATTTATTGATGCAGATTGGATAAGAAGTTCAGTGGATTAGAAAAGTACATATGCGTACTGTTTCAACATTGGATCAAGAATAACCTCTTAGTGCAGTAGGAAACAAAAGTATGTGGCTCTGAGCTCGTCTGAGGCAGAATATATGGCAGCAAGCACAACTTCTTGTGAGGCCATATGGCTTAGAAAACTGGTCGTAAACCTATTCAAAAGAAATATGGAGGCGACCAGGATCATGTGTGATAATTAGAGTTGCATCAAACTCTCTAAGAATCCACTATTTCATAATAGGTCAAAGCATATTGATATCCAGTGTCACTTTGTCAAAGATTGTGTCCAACATGGAGCTGTACAATTGAGCTACACCCCTATAGGGGAACAGCTGGCAGATATCCTCACCAAGGTCATTGGAAAGTCAAAATTTGACTGCTTCAAAGAAAAGATGGAGATGGTAAAGAACCCCTTTCAGAAGTAGTGTGTTAGCAGCATGAATGAAGTGGGAATTGCAGTGCAGATGCAGTGTTGGGAGAAAGGACCAACAACAGCATAGATGCAGAGAGAGTTGTAGTGCAGATGCAGTGTTGGGAGAAAGGACCAACAACAACACAGATGCAGAGGAAGGTGCCGTGCGGACGCAGCGCTGGGAGAAAGGACCAGCAGCAGCATGAATGCAGAGGGAGTTGTCGTACAGATGCAGTAGTGGCAGTCGCAGAACCATGGGCAACAGTACAGGATGCAGCAATGCAGAGGATGTTGGGTAGGGAGGCCTAGCATCAACACAGATATCGATGTCGGATGATCAGAATAATACTTAGTGAGGAGTATTGCTAGAGCACAGTCGTTGCTAAGAGGGAGTGTTGATTTGGGGTAGCATCGGATGTGCTCTAGCCACAAAATTTTGTGGAGAGGTTGGAGCACATGAGATCTCCAATACCTAGAAAGGGTTTGGGCAGATTCTAAACAGATCAAAAGATATTAAAATAATTAATATTCTTAATGGAGTCCCTAAGTCTAAACTTAGGGAAAATAAAATATTAATGTGTATTAATATGAATCTGTGTTAGAATGTTCCAAAAGACATCGATCAAGCCAAATCTAATCTTAGCTATTGATTAGGGACTTAATCTCGGCTGTTGAGATGTCAACAGAAAAAGTATAAGAGGATGCTTGAGGGGCACTTGGAGAACACACTAAGGGAGACCAGTCAGTTCAATTTCCGAAGTGGGGTTTGCTGAGAAATTGAACCAGTGGTCTGGAGAGCAAATAGGAGGTAGCAAGTACGGAACAGGGAGACGGGAGATCAGCGTAGAAGAGACTGCACAGAGCTCGAGGAAGCCACGCAAAGGCAACAAAGGCTGTGCAGAGTCTTAGTAAGCTAACGCAGAGGGTTTGAGGCTATAGTAGAGGTCAGTAGGGCCTATGTTGGGTTTAGGAAAGCACTAGAAGTTTGTCTATACGTGGGTAAGCCAGTTTGGCACCCTGTTGTAGAAGAAAATTGCTGAATAATAAAATCCTCCCTTGCTGCACTGGTTTTCCCACATTGGGTTTTCCAGGGGACATTAGTCCAAAATAACTGTGTCAATGTGTACATATTTTTGTTTCTGTATTACGATGTGATATCTGCAACAATATTTATTTTAATGTTTGTTGAAGTAATTTAATGAATAACTTATGATGAAATAAATAGGAAAAGTAAATCAGTTGCTGCATTGGTAGAATTCTCACATATTATAACATTCATGATTCAAGTTTCAAGTTTCAACATATCATGAAGTTTTTGTTTCAAATTTCAAACATCAAGTTATCAACATGACAAGTTACACGAACACCATCATTACCAAAATTAATAATGCATACTAATTACTACATATTACAAAGTACAAAATGAGCTATGATTGGCAGTCTACTATCATTATTCATAATTCATATGGTTGCTCAAAAGCTTAAAAGTTAAAACACCATCATAAATTACATTTACATATCATCAAATATGTCTTCATTCATGCCACTATAAGGTTCCACATCCTATCTAGATGTGGGACGAAATATTGCTGCCATGCCCATTTGAAGATCCACCTATTAGTGACTCCGCATCAAACAAATTCATACGAGACATGTCATTCAATGTCATATCCAAGTCAGGCAACTCTGGTTCCACATCCCATAATTTGGTGGGCTCAAATTTGTATTCATCTCTCTTGTGTGACAGAAGGCGAAGGTTTGAATGAACATACACTAGTTCCTCAGCCTTCTTAGAGCCCAACCTATTTCGCCTCACTGAATGGATGAAGTCGTATGTACTCCAGTTCCTTTCTGCTGAAGAGGAACTAGCAACCTGTGACAAAATCTTGATGGCGAATTTTTGGATATGTGGAAGTGCCCCACCATAGAAGTTCCACCACTCAATTGGACTTAATCTGGTCTTGTCCCGCATACACTCAATATCACAACCCCAACCCTCTGATCCCACAAAATGAGAAAACTGTGCACCAATCCGAAGCCCAATTTCGGGATCTACAAAAAGCTTTCTAAATGCATTTTTAAATCCTTCTGCGACTTCTGGGTTTTTATTTGGTACGCTTCTTTCTGGATCACGTAGCAACTCTGCAGCATAATATTTTGGATTCACTGCATAGGCTAAAATGTGCAATGGGATGGTCATATTGTTCCACCTTTTGGTCAATATATCTTATACTTCTCTATAAAAGAATTTATCCGAGTCATTCTCCTTGGCATTTATAACCAACATTATCTTCTCTATCATGGAATCAATGCCCTCATACACCTCTCCCAAATTAGACATATATGTGTCAAACATATGGAGAAAATCCATAATTGGCTTAGTAAATGCCAAGAGGTACTCCACCCTATCCCACCATTCATCATCAACAACCAACTATTTCATTGCTTGTGCTCTATCAGATTGAGATTGCCTCCATTGATTCCAAAGAGAACTGCATACCATTGATTGTAATGCATATTTCACCTGTATCAGCCTTGTTAAGACTATGACGTGAAAAGAAAATAGAGTCTCGACAACTTGCAAGTGTCAAATTGCCAATGTTTCAAATTTCAACAAATTAAAAATCATAATTTGATTGAATAACTATTATGATTCACGAATCATGACATTTGAGAATCCAATTTAGATATTTGAATTTAGATTCAGAAATTAGAATTTATGAAATACTTAATAAACTTTAAAGTATAGGTACTTTAAGTAGCTCTAACTTAGCAAATTCCCTGTAGATGTCTTGAGACATGTGGTGGTTTGTGACAAAGTCTTGAATTTCTTTTGCCTCTTCAAAAATAACTCGAATCCACTGAATTTTCTTCCCCATCTTTCTCAACATGAGGTTCAACGAATGTACAGCACAAGGGGTCCAAAAGATGTGTTGATATTTGCCTTCAATAATTAGGTCTGCTGCTCTACACACCGTTGCATTGTCAATTATTACCTAGCCAACATTTTCAGTTCCCACCAATTCAATTGATTCAATTAAGATGTTAGAAATGAATTGAGAATCTTTCATCTACCACTCACAATCCACTACCTTCAAAAACATTGCTCCATGTGGGCTCTGAACAATCACATTGAGCAAAGGCCTATTTCTTTGATCTTTCCATCCATCAGAAATGATGGACACCCCTGAAATGAGTCATGAATCACAAATGGGGCCTAATTTAACTCCAAATCTAACTTTTGAGCACTCAACAATGTGGTGCGCACCTTCTCATATACAAGGCTCTTCTACCCTCTTGGGGATTCATTCAATGTTTTTACCATCTTTGCCTAGTAAGGAGATTGCACAAGGTTAAAGGGAAGACAATTTGCATAAATGCATTGGGCTACAGGTGCATCTTCTATCTCTCTAGCATCATTATTAAAAATCTTCTCAAGCGGTCCCAAATTTGACCGCCTTGAACCAACAATTCCATGAGAATGAAGTGGAGGCTTTGACGAAGATGCTCCCAACCTTGTTGGGTGTTTTAAATGGGAGGCAGGATTTTCCTCATTTTCTTTAGCATCTGCCTCATCTTGTTCTCTCTGATATTTTGCAATTTTTACCTTGCTTAAACCATTTCCATCTGCCCCATTCTATTTTGGTGGGCCACTACATATTCGAACCCCATTGCCTTTTAACGCAAGCAAATGTGCTTTAACCCGTGTGTATGATCCCTTATACTCCTTTTTACACTCACTGCAAACCCATGCCAATGATCCATCTCCTTGGATCTTCCCAACAATAAATACATATTTCCAAAGTGGTGACTTTGGATCAACTTTAGGGGTTGATTCAATTTCCTGTGCCACTTCCTCTACCTCATGAATGGTTGTGTTAGCCTCCTGTTGTAGCAGGTATTCATCTTTCATGATCGACATTTTTACATGCCAAATATGTCATACTTCGCATGCTGCAATGTTCCATATTTGCTACAGAGGCCAAAGAAGTGTCCATGAGAGTGTGCTGGCCTAAATGCCCCTGCTGTGTTCCATTTTTGATGAGTAGATCCATTTCATGTTTTCAAGTGTCATATCCATTCACATCTCAAGCATAAGGCAGTTTTCCATTTGGAGGAGCTCAAGCGAGGCATGCCTAACTTCCCCTTCTTCCTCTTTCCTCAATCACTCACTAACTTCCCCTACAGAGGTCAAGATCTGATTGATATCTCTTAGTCTCATCATTTTTCATATCAATTGCCTTGGTAAAGATCTGCTTTACTCAAGGAATGTTCATACTTCTTCTACAAGTCCTATTTTCCCTTTATAGCCTAAGAGTTATACACTTAGCGCTTTTTTGTCACAATTCATATTAACTGCTAACTTTATTATGTAACTCCCTATCTATCTCCCTTCCCCTACTAAAACTATGTTAAATAACTCCCCTATATACTTATCCCCTCCCCCTGGTTGAAAAATAGCCATAAGTGTGCTTGGGAATTACTAAGTTTTCCTGAAACTTAGCAAGAAACCTCATTGCCCCCCTCAAACCATCTTCTCATGCATCTTGGACTCCTTCCAAGGCATGAAAATCCCTCAAATGCATGAAAATTCCTCCTTTTTGGGCTATCGGACCCCTTCCGATGCCTTATAAACCATTCAAAGCACTAAGGAAACACCTCCGATTTCCTAGGCCTTAGCCTTTTGCACAGTGTCCGCCCAGCTCCATCTTTTGATGAACTTTCGTGTTATAAAGGCATTTCGCCTATTTTTAAAAAAGGGTTGTTTTTGTTTGATTTGTATGTGGTGCCCGTGCCCGCCAAAGATACAAAGGGTGATGCTTTCCTCAGCGATTTTTGAGATCACTCCAGGCCCTGAGTGCCTCCAAATGCAAGATCTTCTCCTCGGCGCACCCTAGACAAGTTCCGAAATACATGTTTGTCTACTCTCGTCAGCGAAGTTTGACTCCTCATCGTGTTACTCCCCGCTATTGTGATATCTTGTTCTTTCGTTAGTTAAAGAATGGCCAAGGACATAGAGTATTACGAATTTCTAGGAGTGAGCATCGATGCTTCAGCATCTGAGATCAAAAAAGCATATTATATCAAGGCAAAGCAAGTTCATCCAGACAAGAATCCCAATGACCCTGAAGCGCATCATAAATTCCAGGTACTTGGAGAGGCGTATCAAATTCTCAGTGATCCTAAACAACGTGAGGAATATGACAAATATGGAAAGGCAGGAGTGTCAAAAGAATTAATGTTGGATCCTGCTACAGTCTTTGGCATGCTCTTTGGTAGTGATTATTTTGAAGATTATGTTGGGCAACTTGCTCTCTCTTCAATGGCTTCAGTTGATGTGGCAGAGAATGGGCAAGAACTAAATGTTGAAAATGTTAAGTATAGAATGAAGGCCTTGCAGAAAGAGAGGGAGGAGAAGCTTGTGGGTGTGTCTGTGTTCTGTCTCTGGGTTTCGTGGTGGAAGAACAGATCGGTGGGCATGGGTGTTGGTGTGGACATGGAGAACGTGGCGGAAATTTTGGGGGTGTCCGTGCCTGTTCTCCGCTTTCTGATGTGTTTTGTCACAACCATTCCCGTGAGTTGGGCATGTCGATTCATGGGGAGTGGGCGACACCTTTATTCCACTTTAACGGGGACGTTGTTGTCCTACCTATCTGTTGGATGTTCTTCAAATCTACACTTTCTCGTGCCCATCTCTATAGGCTATGGATCTATGCTCTTCTACAGGCACCATTGTGGAAGAATCACCTACTTTCTTGCCTCCGACTACCTCATCGGCTGCCATGTTTATTATATGAGTGGTGATGCTTGGAAAGAAGGAGGCATAGATGCAACTGGTGCTCTGATGGTCTTGACTCTGAAGGTCATTTCTAGTGCTAATTAACTACCAAGATGGCTTATTAAAAGAAGATGGCTTACGTGAAGCTCAAAAGAAAAACAGGCTGCTTAATTGTCCTTCATTTGTTGAGTATTTGGGCTATTTTCTTTGCTGTGGGAGTCACTTTGCTGGACCTGTTTATGAGATAAAAGACTACCTTGACTGGATGGAAAACAAAGGATTTTGGAGTCCATCGAGGGAGAGATATCCTCCTTCTCCTTATGGTGGCATGCTTCGAGCATTAGCTCAAGCAGCATTGTGCTTGGGGATGTACTTGTATCTGACTTCATGATTTCCCCTGTCTCGTTTTTCTGAACCAATATATCAGGAATGGGGATTTTGGGTGTGGTTGGGCTACCAGTGTATGAGTGGATTTACAGCTCGATGGAAATATTACTTCACCTGGTCGATCTCAGAAACTTCCCTTATTGTTTCAGGGCTTGGATTTAGTGGATGGTCATATTCCAAGCCTCCCAAACCTAAGTGGGACCAAGCAAAGAATGTTGATATTCTTGGTGTAGAATTTGCAAAAAGTGTTGCAGAGCTACCACTTGTGTGGAATATACAAGTCAGCACTTGGTTGCGATACTATGTTTATGAGAGGCTAATACAGAAAGGAAAGAAGCCAAGATTTGCTCAATTGCATGACTTGAGTTTCCAGCTGCCCCAGCGCAGCTCTTTTAGATATTTTGTTGCATTTATTTCCAGCACAACTTTGAATTGAAGACAATTACTACACAGATCTCTTTTAGATTTGATTTAGAGATATTTTTGAGATATTTTTCCCCCTTGACACATGTTCAAAGGAAGTCTGTAGATATTTTTTCTTTATAAATCACCCTATAGACAGTTTTAAAAGGGGGTTGGTTGAGATTCCTCTTTAGAAACTTGCGCTATAGATTTTGGGAGTTCTATAATCAAAGATTGTTGGAATGCATTGTTATGAACTGCTGGTTGTGGTTTTGATGGCATAAAGAGCTTGTTTCAGAATTCTAACGCTTCTACATGGCTCAATAAGTTTTTTTTTTCGCCTCTATTTTCAATTTATATGTGTCTGTATCATCTATGTGTCAGGATCCAAGTTGTAGAAAGAAAGAATAGCTTAGAACTTGCTTAGCAGCACTCTATGCTCAGTTTCTGTGATTTCTTAATGTTTTCTTCTGAAATAGTGATGAATATGCATACTTAATTGATCATGTTTAAGCTATTTCTCTCATTTCTGAACGTTGTATAGGAATTCTTCATTGCTCCTAGATATTTTTCATTCACCTTCCCTCTTTGGTTAAATGAGAGATCCTTAATTGCCTCTCATCCCCCGATCTCCATTTCATCCTTGCTCCAGCATTAAAGATTGTCCCATGTGTAGTTATCTTGCTCTGTATTCCTCTCTTTTGCCAAAAAAAACACACCAGCAAGCCCTTAATCCTTGACTCCATGCCCAATGGTTTGAACTTCTCACACTCTGCAGTTCAACTCTGTCTGAAAACATCAACCATCCCACCAAATTTAAAACAAAACCCATGCTCATCATAACTAGCCTAAAATCATATCAAACAAAGCTAAATCCTAAAGAGAGAGCCCTCTCCGATTGCAGGTAGGCTAGGACCTACAATCCAAAGATTGGTTTGTGGTTACTTCGGCCGTATTCCCTTAGGAGTCAAAGGGAACAACTTGAGTGTTAACATAGTGGCGACTCCACTTGGGATCTGAATCATTTTTATTTCTGTGGATCCATATTTGATCAGTTTGCCTCTCAGATAAATCTTTAAGTTGTTTTGAAAAATCCCAAAAAATCTTAAAAAACTCTAGAAAATTTCAAAAAACTCTTTCCTGGAGAAAATCCCCCTTTTCTTCAGAATTATTTCATGTTTACCTCTGAAATGTGTGGTGGACAGAGATCAGACACTTCAAAGTTAATTCATCCACCTAGCGACTCCACATAACCCTCATAATAAAGACTCCACTGGAGAAATGAACCCAAAAGAAATATATGAGAAGACCAAACTTTTGACCTAGATTATTATCCAAGAGATTATGTTCTTTCTCATCCACAGAATTTTGCTATGTATGTTGTATTTTAAAGATAATGTTGATTGTTTGCCTTTCAAAAATGTCAATGAAAAGCCTCCTTGCGCATTAAAACAGCAGTCTCCTAATACTGTTGAAGAATATCATACAGCCAAGGAGAACCCAAAAATCAAGCCCAATCATCCAATCCCTGTACAAATCATGTGCCTCGTAAAGTTCCTGATAGATATAAGCCACTCATTTTGCCTCCCACACTCAATCCTTTGCCTAAAGATCATCCCAAGTATCTCCCAAGATTTGATGGAGAGAATGGAGTTACTGCCCAAAAGCATATCCAAGCGTTTGAAGATTATCTTAATATATTCGAAGTAAAAGATGAGGATGTTAGTATTAGGTTGTTTGCCCTTTCTTTACAAAGCGAAGTTAGGACTTGGTTTAAGGCATTTCCTGAGGCTAGCATTTCTACGCTTCAGCAGTTTTCCAAGCTCTTCCTTGATAGATGGATGATCAAAGTTAATCTCCTCATGCTCATTGAAGAATATGATCAATTAAAAAAGCTTCCTAATGAATCCGTTCAATAATTTTTTGTCCAATTCAATCAAGTTTATCAATCCATGCCTTTAAATATAAGACCTCCCCCTGATCTATCTCTATTGCATTATCCAAGAGCTTTTGATGCAGAAATTGAATTTCGTTTGAGAGAAAGAAGCCCGTCCACTATGAAACAAATGCAGGACATGGCCATGGACGTGGAGGCAAATCTAAAGATCAGAGATAAGATGCGTAAAGCAGAGGAAGAGGAAAGACT
This sequence comes from Pinus taeda, assembly GCA_000404065.3. NCBI lineage: Eukaryota > Viridiplantae > Streptophyta > Pinopsida > Pinales > Pinaceae > Pinus > Pinus taeda. Next base: position 16,072 of record APFE030662698.1, read on the forward strand.
TCATAGTTTGTTTCAGAAATCAGAGGAAATAATGCAGGGCATCACATTGAAAGTTGAATGTCTACAGCACCAGAACACACCAGTTTTGCAGAAGGAAAGAATTGATATTCACGAGCAGCTTTTTGCCAAATCAGATGGCATATTCATAGAACCACATACGGAGGAGGAATCTCCTAATTTTCTGTGTGAATATAGCGGTTTTCTTCTTTCAGTTGTCTGCCAAAATATGATCTATATGATGATGATTATGTTTCTGAAATCCAAATCAGCCTTGCAGAGGAGTCAGAGCCTATTTTGGCAGAAGGCACAGTTCAGGATCAGCGGCCTAAAATCAATGATCAGCGTGCCTATTTCAGCGATGAAGTAAAGGAGGAAAGCGCAGAAAATTTTTATTTCAGCGAAGGAACTTTACCTTTCTGTTTTGAATCTTTTCAATTTATTAAGGAAAACTATCATGCAATTAATAAGCAAGTGTCAGCAAGTGTTGATATTGACTGCCTGGAGTATGGTCAAGTCATGGTTCATAATGTATTGCCTCCAGTTTTGCAGCCCCAAAGAGCCATCGAATATCAGATTGAGGAAGATTCGAAAACGGTTGTTCGTGACCAAGTGATCCAAGTGGATCCCCTGCCTCTTTGTTTTCAGCCATCTGAGTTTTTCGAAGAAGAAGAGGAGCACCCTGCGCAGATCAGTCAAGGGTCATATGAGCCTGTTTGTAATAAATTGCAAATATCAGTTCATATTTTATATGATTCATCTGCTGGCAGGGTGTATGATGAAGTAAAAAAGTGCTCTTCTCCATTAGCACGTTGTGTGCCTCAATATCAAAATGTTGATGATTTCCAGTTTCCAAAGCATGATAGTTGTCCCAGTACTTTGTACAGTTCTTTAATTCAGCCCAACAATTGTATATACATGCTACAGGACCCTGTTGTACAGTGTTTAAATTCAGCAAAGAAGGTCAACAGTTTCCTCACCTTCTCAAAGATTAACAAAGCCATATCAGATTGCAAGATCTCCATTTCAAGTACCAGCAAACTCAAGCAGCAAAGCCCATCGATGTTTATAATACTTAAGTGGCTGCATTGGCTGTTTCATTTTACCTAACAGCAAAGTAAGTGCTGATTAAGGTAAGTAGGTAGGATTAATAAGGCAGCCATCAAAGGGAATTTTGCAAGAATACAGCAACAACTAAAGACTAAGGCATGCTGACCTGTGTTCTTGACTGTTCGCAAATAAAAGCCATCCCCAAGTGGAGCCACTGTTAGCCTCCTACTGCAGCAGGTATTCATCTTTCATGATTGACATTTTTACATGCCAAATATGTCATACTTTGCATGCTGCAACGTTCCATATTTGCTACAGAGGCCAAAGAAGTGTCCATGAGAGTGTGCTGGCCTAAATGCCCCTGCTGTGTTCCATTTTTGATGAGTAGATCCATTTCATGTTTTCAAGTGTCATATCCATTCACATCTCAAGCATAAGGCATTTTTCCATTTGGAGGAGCTCAAGCGAGGCATGCCTAACTTCCCCTTCTTCTTCTTTCCTCAATCAGTCACTAACTTCCCCTAAAGAGGTCAAGATCTACTTGATATCTCTTAGTCTCATCATTTTTCAGATCAATTGCCTTGGTAAAGATCTGCTTTACTCAAGGAATGTTCATACTTCCTCTACAAGTCCTATTTTCCCTTTATAGCTTAAGAGTTATACACTTAGCGCTTTTTTGTCACAATTCATATTAACTGCTAACTTTATTATGTAACTCCCTATCTATCTCCCTTTCCCCTACTAAAACTATGTTAAATAACTCCCCTATATACTTATCCCCTCCCCCTGGTTGAAAAATAAACATAAGTGTGCTTGGGAATTACTAAGTTTTCCTGAAACTTAGCAAGAAACCTCATTGCCCCCCTCAAACCATCTTCTCATGCATCTTGGACTCCTTCCAAGGCATGAAAATCCCTCAAATGCATGAAAATTCCTCCTTTTTGGGCTATCGGACCCCTTCCGATGCCTTATAAACCATTCAAAGCACTAAGGAAACACCTCCGATTTCCTAGGCCTTAGCCTTTTGCACAGTGTCCGCCCAGCTCCATCTTTTGATGAACTTTCGTGTTATAAAGGCATTTCGCCTATTTTTAAAAAAGGGTTGTTTTTGTTTGATTTGTATGTGGTGCCCGTGCCCGCCAAAGATACAAAGGGTGATGCTTTCCTCAGCGATTTTTGAGATCACTCCAGGCCCTGAGTGCCTCCAAATGCAAGATCTTCTCCTCGGCGCACCCTAGACAAGTTCCGAAATACATGTTTGTCTACTCTCGTCAGCGAAGTTTGACTCCTCATCGTGTTACTCCCCGCTATTGTGATATCTTGTTCTTTCGTTAGTTAAAGAATGGCCAAGGACATAGAGTATTACGAATTTCTAGGAGTGAGCATCGATGCTTCAGCATCTGAGATCAAAAAAGCATATTATATCAAGGCAAAGCAAGTTCATCCAGACAAGAATCCCAATGACCCTGAAGCGCATCATAAATTCCAGGTACTTGGAGAGGCGTATCAAATTCTCAGTGATCCTAAACAACGTGAGGAATATGACAAATATGGAAAGGCAGGAGTGTCAAAAGAATTAATGTTGGATCCTGCTACAGTCTTTGGCATGCTCTTTGGTAGTGATTATTTTGAAGATTATGTTGGGCAACTTGCTCTCTCTTCAATGGCTTCAGTTGATGTGGCAGAGAATGGGCAAGAACTAAATGTTGAAAATGTTAAGTATAGAATGAAGGCCTTGCAGAAAGAGAGGGAGGAGAAGCTTGTGGGTGTGTCTGTGTTCTGTCTCTGGGTTTCGTGGTGGAAGAACAGATCGGTGGGCATGGGTGTTGGTGTGGACATGGAGAACGTGGCGGAAATTTTGGGGGTGTCCGTGCCTGTTCTCCGCTTTCTGATGTGTTTTGTCACAACCATTCCCGTGAGTTGGGCATGTCGATTCATGGGGAGTGGGCGACACCTTTATTCCACTTTAACGGGGACGTTGTTGTCCTACCTATCTGTTGGATGTTCTTCAAATCTACACTTTCTCGTGCCCATCTCTATAGGCTATGGATCTATGCTCTTCTACAGGCACCATTGTGGAAGAATCACCTACTTTCTTGCCTCCGACTACCTCATCGGCTGCCATGTTTATTATATGAGTGGTGATGCTTGGAAAGAAGGAGGCATAGATGCAACTGGTGCTCTGATGGTCTTGACTCTGAAGGTCATTTCTAGTGCTAATTAACTACCAAGATGGCTTATTAAAAGAAGATGGCTTACGTGAAGCTCAAAAGAAAAACAGGCTGCTTAATTGTCCTTCATTTGTTGAGTATTTGGGCTATTTTCTTTGCTGTGGGAGTCACTTTGCTGGACCTGTTTATGAGATAAAAGACTACCTTGACTGGATGGAAAACAAAGGATTTTGGAGTCCATCGAGGGAGAGATATCCTCCTTCTCCTTATGGTGGCATGCTTCGAGCATTAGCTCAAGCAGCATTGTGCTTGGGGATGTACTTGTATCTGACTTCATGATTTCCCCTGTCTCGTTTTTCTGAACCAATATATCAGGAATGGGGATTTTGGGTGTGGTTGGGCTACCAGTGTATGAGTGGATTTACAGCTCGATGGAAATATTACTTCACCTGGTCGATCTCAGAAACTTCCCTTATTGTTTCAGGGCTTGGATTTAGTGGATGGTCATATTCCAAGCCTCCCAAACCTAAGTGGGACCAAGCAAAGAATGTTGATATTCTTGGTGTAGAATTTGCAAAAAGTGTTGCAGAGCTACCACTTGTGTGGAATATACAAGTCAGCACTTGGTTGCGATACTATGTTTATGAGAGGCTAATACAGAAAGGAAAGAAGCCAAGATTTGCTCAATTGCATGACTTGAGTTTCCAGCTGCCCCAGCGCAGCTCTTTTAGATATTTTGTTGCATTTATTTCCAGCACAACTTTGAATTGAAGACAATTACTACACAGATCTCTTTTAGATTTGATTTAGAGATATTTTTGAGATATTTTTCCCCCTTGACACATGTTCAAAGGAAGTCTGTAGATATTTTTTCTTTATAAATCACCCTATAGACAGTTTTAAAAGGGGGTTGGTTGAGATTCCTCTTTAGAAACTTGCGCTATAGATTTTGGGAGTTCTATAATCAAAGATTGTTGGAATGCATTGTTATGAACTGCTGGTTGTGGTTTTGATGGCATAAAGAGCTTGTTTCAGAATTCTAACGCTTCTACATGGCTCAATAAGTTTTTTTTTTCGCCTCTATTTTCAATTTATATGTGTCTGTATCATCTATGTGTCAGGATCCAAGTTGTAGAAAGAAAGAATAGCTTAGAACTTGCTTAGCAGCACTCTATGCTCAGTTTCTGTGATTTCTTAATGTTTTCTTCTGAAATAGTGATGAATATGCATACTTAATTGATCATGTTTAAGCTATTTCTCTCATTTCTGAACGTTGTATAGGAATTCTTCATTGCTCCTAGATATTTTTCATTCACCTTCCCTCTTTGGTTAAATGAGAGATCCTTAATTGCCTCTCATCCCCCGATCTCCATTTCATCCTTGCTCCAGCATTAAAGATTGTCCCATGTGTAGTTATCTTGCTCTGTATTCCTCTCTTTTGCCAAAAAAAACACACCAGCAAGCCCTTAATCCTTGACTCCATGCCCAATGGTTTGAACTTCTCACACTCTGCAGTTCAACTCTGTCTGAAAACATCAACCATCCCACCAAATTTAAAACAAAACCCATGCTCATCATAACTAGCCTAAAATCATATCAAACAAAGCTAAATCCTAAAGAGAGAGCCCTCTCCGATTGCAGGTAGGCTAGGACCTACAATCCAAAGATTGGTTTGTGGTTACTTCGGCCGTATTCCCTTAGGAGTCAAAGGGAACAACTTGAGTGTTAACATAGTGGCGACTCCACTTGGGATCTGAATCATTTTTATTTCTGTGGATCCATATTTGATCAGTTTGCCTCTCAGATAAATCTTTAAGTTGTTTTGAAAAATCCCAAAAAATCTTAAAAAACTCTAGAAATTTTCAAAAAACTCTTTCTTGGAGAAAATCCCCCTTTTCTTCAGAATTATTTCATGTTTACCTCTGATCTGTGTTGGTGGACAGAGATCAGACACTTCAAAGTTAATTCATCCACCTGGCGACTCCACATCACCCTCATAATAAAGACTCCACTGGAGAAATGAACCCAAAAGAACTGTATGAGAAGACCAGACTTTTGACCTAGATTATTATCCAAGAGATTATGTTCTTTCTCATCCACAGAATTTTGCTATGTCTGTTGTATTTTAAAGATAATTTTGATTGTTTGCCTTTGAAAAATGTCGATGAAAAGCCTCCTTGCGCATTAAAACAGCAGTCTCCTAATACTGTTGAAGAATATCATACAGCCAAGGAGAACCCAAAAATCAAGCCCAATCATCCAATCCCTGTACAAATACCTGTGCCTCGTAAAGTTCTTGATAGATATAAGCCACTCATTTTTCCTCCCACACTCAATCCTTTGCCTAAAGATCATCCCAAGTATCTCCCAAGATTTGATGGAGAGAATGGAGTTACTGCCCAAAAGCATATCCAAGCGTTTGAAGATTATCTTAATATATTCGAAGTAAAAGATGAGGATGTTAGTATTAGGTTGTTTGCCCTTTCTTTACAAAGCGAAGTTAGGACTTGGTTTAAGGCATTTCCTGAGGCTAGCATTTCTACGCTTCAGCAGTTTTCCAAGCTCTTCCTTGATAGATGGATGATCAAAGTTAATCTCCTCATGCTCATTGAAGAATATGATCAATTAAAAAAGCTTCCTAATGAATCCGTTCAATAATTTTTTGTCCAATTCAATCAAGTTTATCAATCCATGCCTTTAAATATAAGACCTCCCCCTGATCTATCTCTATTGCATTATCCAAGAGCTTTTGATGCAGAAATTGAATTTCGTTTGAGAGAAAGAAGCCCGTCCACTATGAAACAAATGCAGGACATGGCCATGGACGTGGAGGCAAATCTAAAGATCAGAGATAAGATGCGTAAAGCAGAGGAAGAGGAAAGACTTCATAGTTTGTTTCAGAAATCAGAGGAAATAATGCAGGGCATCACATTGAAAGTTGAATGTCTACAGCACCAGAACACACCAGTTTTGCAGAAGGAAAGAATTGATATTCACGAGCAGCTTTTTGCCAAATCAGATGGCATATTCATAGAACCACATACGGAGGAGGAATCTCCTAATTTTCTGTGTGAATATAGCGGTTTTCTTCTTTCAGTTGTCTGCCAAAATATGATCTATATGATGATGATTATGTTTCTGAAATCCAAATCAGCCTTGCAGAGGAGTCAGAGCCTATTTTGGCAGAAGGCACAGTTCAGGATCAGCGGCCTAAAATCAATGATCAGCGTGCCTATTTCAGCGATGAAGTAAAGGAGGAAAGCGCAGAAAATTTTTATTTCAGCGAAGGAACTTTACCTTTCTGTTTTGAATCTTTTCAATTTATTAAGGAAAACTATCATGCAATTAATAAGCAAGTGTCAGCAAGTGTTGATATTGACTGCCTGGAGTATGGTCAAGTCATGGTTCATAATGTATTGCCTCCAGTTTTGCAGCCCCAAAGAGCCATCGAATATCAGATTGAGGAAGATTCGAAAACGGTTGTTCGTGACCAAGTGATCCAAGTGGATCCCCTGCCTCTTTGTTTTCAGCCATCTGAGTTTTTCGAAGAAGAAGAGGAGCACCCTGCGCAGATCAGTCAAGGGTCATATGAGCCTGTTTGTAATAAATTGCAAATATCAGTTCATATTTTATATGATTCATCTGCTGGCAGGGTGTATGATGAAGTAAAAAAGTGCTCTTCTCCATTAGCACGTTGTGTGCCTCAATATCAAAATGTTGATGATTTCCAGTTTCCAAAGCATGATAGTTGTCCCAGTACTTTGTACAGTTCTTTAATTCAGCCCAACAATTGTATATACATGCTACAGGACCCTGTTGTACAGTGTTTAAATTCAGCAAAGAAGGTCAACAGTTTCCTCACCTTCTCAAAGATTAACAAAGCCATATCAGATTGCAAGATCTCCATTTCAAGTACCAGCAAACTCAAGCAGCAAAGCCCATCGATGTTTATAATACTTAAGTGGCTGCATTGGCTGTTTCATTTTACCTAACAGCAAAGTAAGTGCTGATTAAGGTAAGTAGGTAGGATTAATAAGGCAGCCATCAAAGGGAATTTTGCAAGAATACAGCAACAACTAAAGACTAAGGCATGCTGACCTGTGTTCTTGACTGTTCGCAAATAAAAGCCATCCCCAAGTGGAGCCACTGTTAGCCTCCTACTGCAGCAGGTATTCATCTTTCATGATTGACATTTTTACATGCCAAATATGTCATACTTTGCATGCTGCAACGTTCCATATTTGCTACAGAGGCCAAAGAAGTGTCCATGAGAGTGTGCTGGCCTAAATGCCCCTGCTGTGTTCCATTTTTGATGAGTAGATCCATTTCATGTTTTCAAGTGTCATATCCATTCACATCTCAAGCATAAGGCATTTTTCCATTTGGAGGAGCTCAAGCGAGGCATGCCTAACTTCCCCTTCTTCTTCTTTCCTCAATCAGTCACTAACTTCCCCTAAAGAGGTCAAGATCTACTTGATATCTCTTAGTCTCATCATTTTTCAGATCAATTGCCTTGGTAAAGATCTGCTTTACTCAAGGAATGTTCATACTTCCTCTACAAGTCCTATTTTCCCTTTATAGCTTAAGAGTTATACACTTAGCGCTTTTTTGTCACAATTCATATTAACTGCTAACTTTATTATGTAACTCCCTATCTATCTCCCTTTCCCCTACTAAAACTATGTTAAATAACTCCCCTATATACTTATCCCCTCCCCCTGGTTGAAAAATAAACATAAGTGTGCTTGGGAATTACTAAGTTTTCCTGAAACTTAGCAAGAAACCTCATTGCCCCCCTCAAACCATCTTCTCATGCATCTTGGACTCCTTCCAAGGCATGAAAATCCCTCAAATGCATGAAAATTCCTCCTTTTTGGGCTATCGGACCCCTTCCGATGCCTTATAAACCATTCAAAGCACTAAGGAAACACCTCCGATTTCCTAGGCCTTAGCCTTTTGCACAATGTCCGCCCAGCTCCATCTTTTGATGAAATTTCGTGTTATAAAGGCATTTCGCCTGTTTTTAAAAAAGGGTTGTTTTTGTTTGATTTGTATGTGGTGCCCGTGCCCACCAAAGATACAAAGGGTGATGCCCGCCAAAGATACAAAGGGTGATGCTTTCCTCAACAATTTTTGAGATCGCTCCAGACCCTGAGTGCCTGCAAATGCAAGATCTTCTCCTCGGCGCACCCTGGACAAGTTCCGAAATACATGTTTGTCTACTCTCGTCAGCGAAGTTTGATTCATCTTTGTGTTACTCCCCGCTGCTGTGATATCTCGTTCTTTCGTTAGTTAAAGAATGGCCAAGGACACAGAGTATTACAATTTCTAGGAGTGAGCGTCGATGCTTCAGCATCTGAGATCAAAAAAGCATATTATATCAAGGCAAAGCAAGTTCATCCAGACAAGAATCCCAATGACGCTGAAGCGCATCATAAATTCCAGGTACTTGGAGAGGCGTATCAAATTCTCAGTGATCCTAAACAACGTGAGGAATATGACAAATATGGAAAGGCAGGAGTTTCAAAAGAATCAATGTTGGATCCCGCTGCAGTCTTTGGCATGCTCTTTGGTAGTGATTATTTTGAAGATTATGTTGGGCAACTTGCTCTCTCTTCAATGGCTTCAGTTGATGTGGCAGAGAATGGGCAAGAACTAAATGTTGAAAAAGTTAAGTATAGAATGAAGGCCTTGCAGAAAGAGTGGGTGTGTCTGTGTTCTGTCTCTGGGTTTCGTGGTGGAAGAACAGATCGGTGGGCATGGGTGTTGGTGTGGACATGGGGAACGTGGCGGCATTTTGGGGGTGTCCGTGCCTGTTCTCCGCTTTCTGATGTGTTTTGTCGTGACCATTCCAGTGAGTTGGGCATGTTGATTCATGAGGAGTGGGCGACACCTCTATTCCGCTTTAACGGGGGCGTTGTTCTCCTACCTATCTGTTGGATTTTCTTCAAATCTACACTTTCTCGTGCCCATCTCTATAGGCTATGGATCTATGCTCTTCTGCAGGCGCCATTGTGGAAGAATCACCTACTTTCTTGCCTTCGGCTACCTCATCGGCTGCCATGTTTATTATATGAGTGGTGATGCTTGGAAAGAAAGAGGCATAGATGCAACTAGTGCTCTGATGGTCTTGACTCTGAAGGTCATTTCTAGTGCAGTTAACTACCAAGATGGCTTATTAAAAGAAGATGGCTTACGTGAAGCTCAAAAGAAAAACAGGCTGCTTAATTGTCCTTCATTTGTTGAGTATTTGGGCTATTGTCTTTGTTGTGGGAGTCACTTTGCTGGACCTATTTATGAGATAAAAGACTACCTTGACTGGACGGAAAACAAAGGATTTTGGAGTCCATCGAGGGAGAGATCTCCTCCTTCTCCTTACGGTGGCATGCTTCGAGCATTAGCTCAAGCAGCATTGTGCTTGGGGATGTGCTTGTATCTGACTTCACAATTTCCCCTGTCTCGTTTTTCTGAACCAATATATCAGGAATGGGGATTTTGGGTGCGGTTGGGCTACCAGTATATGAGTGGATTTACAGGTCGATGGAAATATTACTTCACTTGGTCGATCTCAGAAGCTTCCCTTATTGTTTCAGGGCTTGGATTTAGTGGATGGTCAGATTCCAAGCCTCCCAAACCTAAGTGGGACCGAGCAAAGAATGTTGATATTCTTGGTGTAGAATTTGCAAAAAGTGATGCAGAGCTACAACTTGTGTGGAATATACAAGTCAGCACTTGGTTGCGATACTATGTTTATGAGAGGCTAATACACAAAGGAAAGAAGCTAGGATTTGCTCAGTTGCATGACTTGAGTTGCCCGCTGCCCCAGCGCAACGCTTTTAGATATTTTGTTGCATTTATTTCCAGCACAACTTTGAATTGAAGACAGTTACTACACAGATCTCTTTTAGATCTGCTTTAGAGATATTTTTGAGATATTTTTCCCCCTCGACACCTGTTCAAAGGAAGTCTGTAGATATTTTTTCTTTATAAACCACCCTATAGATAGTTTTAAAAGGGGGTTGGTTGAGATTCCTGTTTAGAGACTTGCGCTGTAGATTTTGAGAGTTCTATAATCAAAGATTGTTGGAATGCATTGCTATGAACTGCTGGTTTTGGTTTTGATGGCATAAAGAGCTTGTTTCAGAATTCTAATGCTTCTACATGGCTCAATAAGTTTTTTTTTTCGCCTCTATTTTCAGTTTATATGTGTCTGTATCATCTGTGTCAGGATCCAAGTTGCAAAAAGAAAGAATAGCTTAGAACTTGCTTAGCAGCACTCTATGCTCAGTTTCTGTGATTTCTTAATGTTTTTTTCTGAAATAGTGATGAATATGCATACTTAATTGATCATGTTTAAGCTATTTCTCTCATTTCTGAACGTTGTCTAGGAATTCTTCATTGCTCCTAGATATTATTCATTCACCTTCCCTCTTTGGCTGAATGAGAGACCTTCCCTCTTTGGCTGAATGAGAGATCCTTAATTGCCTCTCATCCCCTGCCCTCCATTTCATCCTTGCTCCAGCATTAAAGATTGTCCCATGTGTAGTTATCTTGCTCTGTCTTCCTCTCTTTTGCCAAAGAAAACACACCAGCAAGCCCTTAATCCTTGACTCCATGCCCAATGGTTTGAACTTCTCACACTCTGCAGTTCAATTCTGTCTGAAAACATCAACCATCCCACCAAATTTAAAGCAAAACCCATGCTCATCATAACTAACCTAAAATCATATCAAACAAAGGTAAATCCTATAGAGAGAGCCCTCTCCGATTGCAGGTAGGCTAAGACCTGCAATCCAAAGATTGGTCTGTGGTTACCTCGGCCGTATTCCCTTAGGAGTCAAAGGGAACAACCTGAGTGTTAACAGGCTGAAGTTGAAGTTGCCATGAATGATGATGATGATGTAAATGAAACTGAAAAAGAAAATTGACAAATATAATTATATCATATATTTATTTCAAAACTTCAAAAGTTAAAACTTAAAACAAGTTACAACTTAGTAATTTACAACTGTAACATTTTGAAGTTTGAACAAGGAATCAACTACCTACAGAAAACTTATCAACCCCTATCTAGTATCAAGTTTCAACACATGCCTACTTAGGTACCTGTATAAAATTAATTTGTTTATTATTTGATGTCCTTTGAGACCTGCAGAAAGCAAGTCTATCCTTTCAGCAACTAGTTTTTAGCCTTGTGCAAATTCTGTTGTTAAAATGTAAATGTTATTATGATTTTTCTGCGTTTAATTATCTTCTTTGATACTCTTTTGAATAACGCTTTTCAAATTACATGTACGCGCACCCTCTGTCTCAATGTTTTTCTATCGTATAAGTGTATGTGCATAGTCATGGCTATCCTGCCATTATCTACTTTTGTCATCATCTTTCCTTCTGGTCACCATCATTACAACACAAATATCCATCAACCCCATTTTGTCATAACATGTGAGTATGTGATATACCCATATGTTTTTGTTGAAGCAAATGCTAGACATATTATATAGAAAATGAATATTTACAACGAGATGAGAAGCTACCTTATTGCAGTTAGAGCCAGAATATAGTATTTAGTTGTTGTTATGGTTGTTCAACTCTGAAAAGTTTGTTGTTATGGTTTTCTAAAAATCTGTTGTCAAACTACTGTTAATTAGGTCTGAATCCTCTGTTGTTAGAGGTGAAATTGCATCTTTTAGTGATGACCTGTTGTTGTTACCATTGCTCGAATGCTACTGTTTGTGCCAAGTCAGTTTCAGATTTTAGATTTGATCAGGTTTCTAGATTTCTATTAATAGTTTCTTTCCAACATAATCACAGATTGCTGGTTAGGTAGGAGGCTTGTAACAATATTTGGAGAGAAGCCCAATTTAAAGGGAAAGGTTGGCAAGAAAAAACAAAACATGCTTTACATATCTCTTTGACCTAATAGGTAAATATCAACAAAGTTATAAGGTTCAAACAGGCACTCATAAGGACATCACAGTGCTCTTGCAAAAAAGCGATAGAATTTAGAAACTCAACAACTGAAGAAGATCATTATATATTAAAGTGTTAAGAGAGAATTTGGGGCATAAAAAGATAAAGCTTCTTGCTATTAAGTAAAAATTGGGTTTATTAAGTAAAAATTGGGTTTATCTGAGCAAATATGATGGGCAATGAAACTTGAAAGTGGTAATGAATCGCCGGATGGGCAATGCAATCATACCTCGCGGCGTCAGGCATAGAAGAACAATTTTGTCTCGACTCAGCTCTCAACTCGACTCTCGAACAATTCTGTCTTGACTCGGCTCTCAACTCGACTCTCGACGGTGATGAAGAATGTTTCTGTTTCAACGACGGCTTCCACGAAATCTCTTCACGGCAACCGGGTAATGGCAACAAGTTGCAATAATGTGTAGGTTTAGTAATGCGTAGTTGTTGTAAGTTAGGTTGCGTAGTTGTAAGTTAAAACAAAAAACCGGTTAGCTGTTCCCCGCGAGTATATGCGGCATTCCTCGAATTTATTTATTTATTTTTATTTTTATTTTTATTTTTTATTTTTCAGACAAAACATATCACAATTTTATCAATACGTTTTAAATTTTTCCAAATACTTTTCAAATTTGCATAAAACATTTCCATTTTTTAAACCGACAAGTTTTTTCTACAAAAACACGAGGTGAAAAAAACCTTCTCGTATCCAGAGAAAAAAAAAATGGCAAAAAAACGTTTTTCTAGCGTTTTTCTAGTGTTTTCCCAGCGTTTCGTTCCCAAATTCGGATCTGAAACAAGAAAACGACGTTTTGGAGTTTAGGGTAGCCGTTTCCAGCAACTTAGTCCGGAAGCTGCTATCCCTATCCCTCAACTGCAAGAAATCTCCTCAATCGAATTTTCCTCCCGAGAACTTCTCACTTCAGAAAATCGATTTATTGATCTCTCTTGATGTATTTCCAAATGACCCTCAAGTCCCTTCTTATATCTTTCTGTTGGACAACTAATGGCCTAAATTAACTCCTAATCAAAGGCTCAAATCATTTTGACTTGATCTCCGTCTTTATCTAGAAGATTCACCCATAATTAGATTAATACCCATTAATGTTTTAATTTTCCTAAGTTTACACTTAGGAACCCCATTAAAAATATTAATTATTTTAATATAATCATCTCTAGGTGGAATTTCCCAAAACGGTTTCTAGTTTCTTTGGAATGCATGTGCCCAAGCCTTCTTGCAAAATTTGAGGCCTAGAGCACATTTGATGCTACCCCAAATCAACAAACATTTGATGCTACCCCAAATCAACAACAAATAGGTATCTTAAAGACCTCTGCCAACAAGCTTGAGCCCACTCAATGGGGACAAGAGGATCCAAAATCAAATCAAAGGTTGGAATGCACCAAAGAAGCACCTCTCAAAGGAGGTAAAGGAACGAGATACAGAAAACCAACATGCATAATATCCACCATAGGGAACTAGTGTTTGTCCTTAAGTTCATATTGAGGAATCCACTTTGCTCTTGGAGGTTGGAAAAGATTTTAAGATTTTAGAGGTATCTTCCTTAAAGATGGTTTTTGAAGAATCCCCATGAAGGGGAATCAAGAAACTTGATAAATATGATCAGTTGGACTCCAATAAGAAGGTGGCACTCTCTATGAATCCATGAAATCAGAGATCTGACGTCTGATCTAGAGCTAGTCCCTTAGAAACAATAGGGAGGTGGATTGAGGTTAAAAAAGGAAAAGATTGAGATCAAGAGTGGTCCTCTTTCCTCTCTACATTCTTGACTTTTGTTTTTGTCATATGATGAGTACGAGTACTTTTTGTACCACATAGGTTATGTATATGTGCCAAGTACTAATCATATGTAATTTTAGTAGGGTTCACTAGGAATATTTCTCCTGAATTTATTAAATGCCTCGAAGAATCCACAATACAATATGCCATTTCTTTTCTCATATGAATAGAAGTTTCAATGCCGTTTATTTTTCTTATGATTAGAAGCGTCCAAGAATCCACAATACAATATGCCATTTCTTTTCTCATATGAATAAAGAATTACAATGTCATTTCTTTTCATATGATTAGAAGTTACAATTTTTTTAAGCAAAACAAATCAACAACAAATTTCAAGGTCCTTCAATATTGATTTTGCTTCTTAACTATAATATTTCATCTGATTGCATCTGCAATATAATAACAAACTCAATCTACGTGACCACAGACAACTGTCTCTATAAGTAATTTGTGATATAGCAAACATGCAAGTATTAATCACTGTTAAAGAAATTATACAAAAAAATTAGAAAATCATCCATCTCCTTTTTCCATAAGGAATTTTCAACTTTAAAGAAGTCACTCTGAGAGACTAAAAATTCTGTCAGCCAGCCACCCAGCTCTTTTGCAGTGATTGGCTGTACATGGTGATAAAAGATAGTATTCGAAGTAAAACTTTTGTAGCAAAACAATCAGACGCAACATAGGCTGTTATATGTCGGATTTATTCTCCAGCGCATCCAATTACTATGAATCTTGTACGATAGAATTTTCATTGGGCAGGGTTTTAGAAAGCTTCACCCGCAAAGCAGCCTGCACAGATATGCTAAAGTCAGTATATGAGACAATTTCTATGCATCCTAGTAGATTCTAAAGATGAAATAAAGTTGAGTAAATTCATGATAACTACCTGTTTGTGTGTTCCAAATTGAATAACATAACCAGGATGTATCCTGATTGTCTTGTTGGAATGAACATGATGCCTCCTACCCTCTTTACTGAAAAGATAACAATTGTTAATTTTTCTGAGAATAGAAGTATTATACCCTCGTTTTGAATAAGAGAAAGACCCGTCTTATCTTCTTCAAACTTACTCTATTATCAAGGTACCATGTTGACTACCCATATCAGTGAGAAAGAATGCATTATCTTTATGCACAATGGAGGCATGTCTCTCAGACACCTGTTCATCACAAGAACCAACGGATCAGCCTTTCCTAATCCTGCAACTCTAGTTCGATGAAGTAAATGAAAGTTTCACATCTTGATGGCATAATTACCAGAACCAGAATAAAATGTAATGACCATAACATTGATTGTCAAACTGTAATGCCAATCATAACTTAAAAGGAAAGTAAATCACTGCTTCAAAAGAAAATACAGCAGAAAAATAGGGCACATCTGGTACAGTTTATGGTGAATTCCATGGATATGGTTGGTACGAGCTTGTTGTTTCTATCCATGTTGTGGGCTTCTAAAGGTTTCTTGAATACAAAAAAGTGGGATGGCATGAACTGACCTCTGGATATGGTAGTACTGCTCGTACACCTTCTGAACCACACGCAATACTCCTGACCAGTGCAAAAAAAACTCTTATTTACTAAGCCTAGATAATGAATGGAGTAATAACAATGCAAACAAGATTATCAATTGGATGTAACCATTAACTTCCTTTTTCCTTTTTGTAGAAAGTGGTGTTCCTGTATACCCAATAACAGAAGGCCTGTTGTCCTCTTTGCTCAGTCGAATAGCCTTACAAGCACTGCATATATGACTAGGCAACTGGTGCTCTGCATGTAGAAGATACCAACTAAAATAAATTGAAGCCACCAAGATAGTTAGAACAAGCTAGAATGATTAAATTAAAAATGCCTCAATTTGCATAAATACCACATAATCGCTCTATATTATGTAAGTCATCGTATCACTTTACATTCTAAGAGAGAAAAAGACATACTCTGCATCAATAGCTTGTTCCATTGCATTGTCATCAGCCAACCATTGTTTCAGTTGGTCATTTGCCTGGCACTCCAAACAAGTAAATTTAGAAGACACTTTGCTTCAACAACAGTGCTAATGGCTAGATTGCTATGCTAAATAGGAAAGGAAAATTAAATTGCTCTTAGGAAAACAAATCAAGAATCTGAATAGAGATTTTAAATTGGGAATTGTAAAAGCATTATAGACACAACGTTCAACCAACATACTTTATCAGACAGTCTGCAACTTGGTATCCACCCTTCCAGTTTTGAGCTGCATTCATAATTATGTCTGTCATAAAGATGAGGGATAAAGTATAGAAAACCTAAAATGAAAACCATGAAAACAGTGAATCGGGTGACCCGGCATTTATTTAGGGAAAAGTTAATATACTTTCACAAATCATGATAGGGAAAAATAGAAAATTCACTCTTAAAAATGAAATTAGAGTTGTAGTGGTAACACTTGGAGCAAAAATACAAGAAGCCACCAAGGGGAAAGTATAAGGGTGTGCATTATTGGAGCCTGTGACACTTTATAATTTTCGTCTTAGAATATTAGTGAGCATAATAAGTTGTTTATGTGTTTTTTACGGAGCTAGTGCAACTGTCATACCTTAAGCGGCAAGGTAACATTCCAATCTCTCAAGATTTCATGCTTACAAGTTTCAACCTACCCTTGGGGCACGACTGAACTTGTACAACGTCTAAGTATCCATTTTATCATTTTCCCAGAAGACCATTAACTTGATGGGCTTGTGGTTGGACAATGGGTCATCTCTTGCCACCTCTCCTCTGTCTATCCACACACCCAATTTTTGATGCAGGAAACCTTTCATTGTACAAACATTTCAGCATTCTCTGGTTGATGGAACTAAGACCAGAGATACATTGATCTATATGCCTCAATATGTGTAATATTCCTTTCGGAATATTTTCGTTAAAAATAACTCTGGAAAAAATTACTCCATGAAATTAAAAAACACGATAAAATTTGCATAATTTTACACGATAGATATTGCATGCAAATTAATCAAATTTGCAATAGAACCCAGAAATTGCATGAAATGCTCCAAAGTCAGAATTAATACGAGAAAACTCAGCAAAATTCAGCCTTATTATTATATTAAATAACACCAGCTAATGGTCGACAATAGCTATTACATCAATGGAAATGTGATCCTCGCTCCAATCCATAGATCTGCTCACAACTGATGCCGATGAAGCTCCGTCAGACTTATGGATGAAATCTCCTCAACAGTGGGTTGGGATTTTGTCCAACACACCAAGAAACCCAAAGGTTTTCGTCCTAGGGCTCTTTGATCCTAAAAACCCAAGTTCCCAGAAACTCTCCACAAGAAAATACTCCAAATCCAAGATATGCCCAAATGACTTGCTCCTCATCCTTATAAAGACTTGATGAATCTCTCTATAATCTTCTAGAAGCACTTATTTATTACTATATTTCCATTCTAGAAGCTCCTCCCCTTAACTTTTATTTTATAGAAGTGACTTTTTATTTTATTTAAGACACTTTTTAATCTTGAAAAATGGTAAATCTGCCTCTATGATCTCTCTAGCCACTGAAAGTTACTTTTCATCATCCCATCCTATAGATCTCTTTATTCCGATTCGAAGGAGCTATTACACTAAAGTGTTCCTCCAAATAATCTTTCCCAAATGAAGTTTAGTGTATTTAATTAAAATATGTTGACAATATCCCTAAGTTACCAGGATACAGATTCGGATACGGATCCGGATCCGGATTCAGATACGGATTCGCCAGTTTTTTTAAAAGCCAGGATCCGGAAACGGCAAGGAAACGACAAGTAAAAGCAAATATAAAATATTT
>APFE030662719.1:8511-32351 GCA_000404065.3 Pinus taeda
CTTGCTTGAGATGTAGTAGTAAAAATACCCAATCACCTACATCAAAACATTTTTCACTACGATGTTGATCTACCTATTGTTTTGTTTGATTTTGCACCGAAGTGGAGTTATCCATTAAAAGTTAGAGAACTTGTTGTTGATGCTCGATGTGATCTTTCACTGCTTGAACCTTTTTCTTCTTGATATGTCCTTCTAGCTCTAGAGTTTGAGGAGTGGTAATTTCCTTCAATCCTTTACAAGATATGGTCAGATTCATTTCTTGATGCTTGATGTGATCTTTCACTTCTTGAACATTTTTCTTCTTGATATGTCCTTCTATCTTGATAGTTTGAGCAGTGGTAATTTCGACCAATGAATTACAAGATATGGTTGGATTCCTTTCTTATTTCTCGATGTGATCTTTCACTTCTTTCACCTTTTTCTTGTTGATATGTCCTTCTATCTTGACAGTTTGAGGAGTGGTAATTCTTGCCAATGCTTTACAAGATATGGTCTAATTCATTTCTTCTTTCTCTGAGGTGGGGTCCTCGCGTATATCCTCTTCTTTTGATGTTTCTTGATCCTTTTCTTCCTCCTCTTCATATTTTATGTAAAATAATTTCTTCTGAGCACACTTATGACCTTTAGTGCATTTGCTATCATAATTGTAGCAAAGCCCTTTTTCTCTTTTTTCTTCCAATTGTTGTCGTGTAACCCTTGTAGGTTGTGGAAGGCTAGGAGAAACAACACTTCCGTCTTTATAATTGTGAGCGGTATGCTTCCTGGTTTCCATAATTTTTCTTTCCACTATGTCATAAAGCCCTTTTACTCTTTCTAATTGTTGTGGTGTTGCTCCAAAGAAGGTGTTTCTCTTTGTATCCTCATAATGTGCTATCATTTCCTCTGTGAAAATTGATCACGTAGCAAGTTGTTTACGAGAACAAAGCCCTTCATACCATAAAAATTGATCCGGTTCTAAATATGAAGATGCAATACATACCTTTTGTAACAGTGGTACACCATGTAGATCAAAATATTGCTCCATCTGAAGTATCCAATTTACCGGATCCTTGCCATAAAACTTCCTCATCTTGCTTTTTCTTGATTTTAGGAGCTCGATCATGAAACAACGGTAACTCTGTACTTTCAAATCTTTAAGTTCTGAAATTGCGACCTGTAGTAGCACTCTGTGTCCTCTTTCCAATGCCACCAGTCTTATCCAAATTGGATTCTCCAAGAAAGAGTTATGCACAATATCCCAAGATGAACTGATTATAGACCTTTCCAGAAGAGCGAACTTGTATGAAGTGCCACGTGTCACTGTTTCAACCTTGGGCACTCAAAAATACATACAAGAAACTAAAGTTTGTCCTCTTTCTATAGCTTCTTACAAAATTTAAATCCAATGCTCAGAGAGAAAGTTATGACTATTTTCCCCAGGTCACCTGTTTGGAATGTAATTCAGGAGTCTACAAAAAGACCAACTTCCTCAGATCATATCTCTGCAAATATAGTGCACAAAGCCCTGAAATGTGGATCCGAGGTTCAATGTGATTTCTTTTTGAATGGGTTTTGTTTTTAGCTTCTGAGACATCGCAGAAAATAAGTTATAGCAAAAATTCCATGATGACCTATTTGGAGCAGCGAAACTCTAGAATCCAAATCTCTGATATCAAATGTTATGAAACTAGCTCAAGAAAAGATAGAAAATATAGATAAACACCTTAGAATTCAACCTCTTTGAGGGGGAAACCTCCTTTGCATTACATAAATGAACAATTCTTGGATGATACAAATGAAAAGGCCTCCTTTCTATATATAGGAATCTAAGGGGTCATAACATAATCAGAGTTGACATAACAATAATAATGTAAGGGCATAATAATAACAATAGTGGGCTTCTATGGGGCACAATAGTAACAACATGGGAATTACATGGGTACATCAATATAATAAGTGGGTTGTACTAATAACAATAAGGAGTTACACTAGTAGTATAGGGGCCTAACATTCTGTAGCAACAATTTGATTATCAGTCCAAGCACAAAGTGGCTAGTTCATAATAAAATCTTATATGCAGGTAATTGAAGAGAAAAAAATTTGAAGACCAATCATGTCTAAAAGCACTTGTGGAAGCAAACAACAATATATTAGCAAGCGGAAGGTAAGGTTCCAAAGGTAAAAACAAAAATTTATTTCAAAAGCCAATTCAAAAAGATAAGCTTGTATAACATGTATGATCACATGTCCTTGCTTAATCATTATGTGATTTGGCTGTCATGATGTCTCTGCCATATCTTCCGTCTTCAATGCCAAATGTTCCAATGGTTCCTTGATAACTGATCTCCGTTTTAAACTCCACAAAATTGTACTTAACCAGACTTCTACAGCTACACCCGTTAACGGTTAGATTAACGACATGACCTATCTATGTATGACCCTTTAAACCCTGATTGTTCATTTATTACACTAATTTTTTCTCTCATACTTCTGCAGCCTCTTTGTGCATATAGTCACTCTGTTTTCATATTCTTTGTGTATAACAGTCACTCTGTTTTCACACAGTCTACGTATACAACTACTATGTTTCCATATATTCCGTATATGTAGTCGTTTTATCTCATATTCATAGTCATTCTGCTTCCATATACCCTGTCATTCCGTTTCCATATCCACATTCGTTCTGTTTCTATACGCACAGTTACTCCATTTTCATATACAAAGTCCTCTTTATGCAGCCATTCCATTTCTCAGACAAAGAGATTTTTTTTTTTGAAGAGTAGCCGAGAACAAAAGTTATGGGGCTCATTGTTAGAACTGAACCCATAGGGGTGAAGTACATGGAGGGTTATCCACAGTTGAAGCGAATGTTACAAAAGGATGGTTGGTTGTGTTTTATTAAAAAATTCAATTGTTACCATAAGGAAATCACTAAATCCTTTGCCATGTCATTTGAAAAAATGGAAGTGGAAATAGGTGACATCAAATTTGCAGTTACTGAGTCCTTTATAGTTGAAGCAACAGAACTCCCAAGGCTAGGAGAAAGGTGGTTTAAGAACAAAGAGTTTCATGATGAATCCTGCAAGGTCATTCTTAAAAATCTAGGTATGGACACTTCAGTTTTTAGAAAAGGGATTCCAATCTCTGCACTTAAAAACAAATGGAGTAGCATGTTGTTAATTCTGCAAAAGTTTATTACATGCGAAGGGAGGTTTGGATCTATGTATGTGTATCATATATGATTGTTAATGAATTTTCTAGAGAATGGAACCCTCAATCTTCCATTTTTCCTGTTGAATAGTTTGAGAAGAATGGCAACTAATGTTCAGAAGAAAGTTGAATCAATAGAAACCACTCTATATCACCATGGACTAGTGAATATTTTAGTTGAATTTTATTTAAGAAGTGTGGGGGATACATGCAAGGACTTTTTGGTAAGAAATTTCTTCCGAGATGCTCCATATTTGTCTGAGGGAATTCCTATTAAAATAAGTAGGAGAAGGAAGACCAGTCATATCATTCAAACCACCCTTGAAACTTCAACACAAAAAAATGATGAAGAAGAATCAATCTCTGAGAAATTAATAGAGATCATAAAGCAGACTAAGCAGAGGAGAAAAATGAAAGAAAAGGTTGAAGAAATCCACAAGGATATTCCTAAACCTTCATAACCTAAAGAGGATGGACAACTGCTTTCTGAAAGATTAATCAAAATCAAGGAATAGATCAAGAAAGATAAGGAGAAAGGAAATAGGAAAAAATATACAGAAGAAGAGATCATACGCTCCCAAAACTTGAGGAGGAGTTCTAGGCTCTGAGTTAAAGTGAAGAAGGTGAAATCAAAAGAGGCCCAGTTTATAAATTTGGAGGAAGAAACTCCAGCTCAGTCCCCTAACAGTACTCCATATGAGCAAAGTCCACAGAACTCTCCTCCACAAAACTTTGAGGGTACCCCAAGAAGAATTTCTCCAGGCATTGATCCTATACAACAACAAATCTATGACTACATAGAGTCATTGTAGAAATAGAGTACATCAGTAGACCTAGGGACTTCAGTTAAACCAGAGCAGCCTGCCACCACACAAGAAACTCTAATCAGTTCTCTCAAACAAGAGATCTATGAGCTAGAAATTCTGAATAGACACATCTGAAAAGAAAATGAAAATTTGAAATAACAGAATAAGGTGGATAGAGCTATTCATGATAACACCATGCTACACTTGGTTTTATGGCACAAGAAGAATAGAAAGCTGAAAAAGAAAAATAAGAAGTTGAACAGGGCTCTGATTAACCTCAAGTACAAATTTCTCATGAGGAAGCCAAGGATGGCAGTTGGTGTAAATAAAAGCAAGAAGAGGAAACTGGATGTGTTGGCTGAAGTATTAGAACAAATGCAATAGAAGGAGGAAGTTCACAACTTCGATTTCACGGGGACATGCAATAGTCTTGTAGTGGGGGTATGTTCAGCTTCAAAGCTACCCTTTCCTTAACAAATTTTCTCCTCCCTTTTCTTTGTTTTTCTATGAAGAAAGTGCATCCCTATCATCAATAACCAATATACATTGCCTTAAGGAGAAAATTTTAGTGATTTGCATGTTATAATTTATGTTTGTTGTTTGAATAAGTTTTTGTCTTTTAGCTACGAAACTCAACCTATTCTGCAGCTAATCAGTTGTTCTAAAACTACTTCCATGCTTTTACAGGTTCCAGGTGTCAGAAGGAGAAAATAACTACATGGGAAGCTTGGAAAACATCATGGCATGGATCGTGTCCTATTCACCTAGCCCAGGTCGACAAGGAAGACTCCGGTCAAAGGAAAAGTCAAACATAGAGACCTAAGGCAAACAAGACTCTGTTTTGTACATGTTTTATAGTGATGGGATCCGGAACAACCTCCTTATCCCATGGACTTCATTAGCCATCTGTGCAACTGAATCCAACAACCATTACCTTATATTTATGTCTCTAGCAACCGAGGGAGAGAATTCTATGTGCCTGTCTACCTACATGTTTTTGTTGTAGCTTATTTTTCTCCATAAAATAGTTGTATAATTTCTCTATAAATATCTCTGTGAAGAACGCAGAACGAGTTCGAATTTGCTCATGTATTAAGTTCAAATTACTACTCTGTAATTTTGAAAACTCATTCTCTGTTTTTAATATGAATACTATGTGTTTCATGGATATCTGAAAGCATTTATTGGAGGGTTGATTAAGTACGTATAACCTGAGCAGTTGCCGAGGGCCCTTGTGCTGGCTAAGGTTACATTTCATTTTTTTTTATCTTTTATAGTTGAATTGTAAATTCACTGTGTTTTTTTTTCCATGATGTTTATAACCATTTTTTAACCTTGTGCATAATGTAGTCTTTACCATTTTCTTACTAATGTAGAATAGCTTATTCCAATGCAGAATAGTTCTTTTTGTTTAATTTATTTCTAGTATCTTATCAATAGTTAGAAGTTGAATTTAGTAGTGTAGAGTAATTTATTTCATTTGATATTTCACTAGTCTTTAGTTTTTTTATTAAAATTGGTCAATGCCATTACTGTCTTGCCATTTTATTACTAGTTTAGTGACTCATGTTGTAGGTGAAAGTTTCTAAAAAGCCCTTCTAGTTGATGATTCATGTTAAACTAAGTGGTTGAATACTTCACTTATGCAATGAGTCTTTTCTGCATTTTTGTATCTATTTTCTCTTAAAATAATGAAGTACAGAATTCCTCAGAATGTCATCACAAGGAGGTTGTTCTCCTAAAATTGTGAGGCAGAGTAACTAAGCACTTCATTTAGTTTCCGTAGTATATTAGTTGCAATCTCATTTTCAGTCTTAAGTCTTTCACTTAGTTTTGTTGCAATTTCATTTTTAATTTTTCATTAAGCTTGATTCTGCAATAGACTAAACAGTAGTTGTAATCTCATTTTTAGTTTCAGTATTTCATTTTAGTTTTGTTTACATAATAGATAGTTGCAATTTCACCTTCAGTTTTCAGTATTTCATTTAGCCTTATTTTTTTGATCAGACAGTAGTTGCAACTTCATTCTTAAGTTCTTTTAGTTCATGATTTGGAAACAATAATAAGAGTAGAAAAAGAAACTCTGTTTTCATTTTCTTGATTAAACTTTACTTCCAGATCTAGCTTAAAGCACTTTTAGTCCTCATTTCATTTATTTGGTTTCTTAGCAGAAGTAGATTTAAGATTTTTGTTAAAATACATTGTAAATCATTAGGGATTAAAGGATCAAAACCCCAAAACAACATAACTCAAAAACACTGACGTAAGAAGGGTCATCTAGCACATATAGTGCACTACACTTCATTAGTTTACGATACCTGGATTGATAATTTATGTAGAGAAATTTAGGACACTAAATTGACCAAACAACCTGTGTAACAGTTTTGGGGTTTAAAGCTTATAAGTTAGGGCAATAATAGTGTAAATCTCCAAAATGTGCGGAGCGCGAAATCTAATAGGTCGAGTAAAAGGGTTGTCTGCCCAAAAATAATATATAATAATAGGAAGTAAGTCGGCTTGCCCATAGTCCGCAGACCATAGGAATGTATAAATAGAGCGAGGCTCTAAGGGTAGAAGGCAGTTTTTTGTTTTTGATGAGATCTGATGTGTTATGGGTTGGTAATCAATGTTCTACGTCTATAATTTTGAGTCAAGGGTGTTAGTGGGTAGATAGAGGCTCCACAGCTATGTGCATGGAGGCCTGATAAAGTTCGCAGCTGTGTGAGTGGACCCCTGCAGTTGTATGCGCATGGCAGAAAGAAGATTGTACTGAAATGAAGATATTAATAAAGATAAGTTGTTTCAGAAATATCATGGATCTATTGTATTCTCATTCATGCATCTGTTATATGAGTTTGTTATATGATTTTTTGTCTTTAAAAGAATTATGGTTCCACGCATTGGGTTTTATTGCTAAATGTTTGCTAAAAGACTATAACAAGAAGATCAGATCTGTAACAATTTCATTAATAAGAAAGTGCACCTGCATGGATCTATGCAAAATTATGATAGCGGTACAGAGTGGTGCAAGGCTGTAGAATGGTTTGCAACCCCTCCAGACCACATGAAGACATCCCAAGGGTGTGGAAACCTAGTTCCAACACCCTCCCCTGCTACCTTGAGTGAGACCTCAGTCCGCACTCCGCAGACTGTTGCCGAAAGGGTCGGTAGCTACGAGATTTGTTTGGCTAATAACTCTTCCGAACCTGGGTCGAGGCCCAATAAGCCAACAAAAAGTATGATCAAGCAAGAGGGATCATTGTTGAAACAGTTTCAGATAGCCTTTTGGTAAGTATTGAGGCATAAGAAAACCTGGTTGAGGTATGAATACTTTTTTCTTCTTTATTTTATAAATTTGATGATGTTTATGCTTATTACCTTGAAACGAAGATTCATGAGCTAGATCCTACTAATTTTGATAGAGTAAAATTATATCTTTCTGAATTGAAAGCCTTAAATGAAAATTAAATAATTGTGGTAAATATTACAGAAAGACAGACACTTCTCTTATCATTCTTGTAGAACAAAAATTGCAATCTTGTTTTGACATGTTCATCGAAACTAGGAATAGGACTCTTGAATTGTCTCAAAGTACAATGAAACCTACTTTTGATCATTTTTGTAAGGGTTGATAAATTAGCAAGAAATTTTGATTGCTTCATGACAAGTCTCACCTAATAAAGCTCTTATGGCACATAATAAGAATCCTGAGAATTAACTTTTAATAATGCTAAAGGTTCTTATTCACACACTTCTAATTATACTAGTAATAATGCTAATGCTTCTCATGCACATCATGAAACTAGTAAGAGGAAGAAAGTGTATGATCCTTGTAAGCATTGTGGTAAAAATAACCATCTTGAAAAGAATTGAGTTAAAGAGAAACGTTTAATGGCTAAAGCTAACAAGAAAAATTCTAATGAATCTCAAGTAGCTTTATGTGCATCAGTTGTTTCGTCTAGTAATTCTTCTTCTAATGTTGAATGGATAATGGATTCTAGTGCTTCTAAACATATGAACGGTAATGCTTCTTTAACTACATATTATGACACTAATAAGCACTCATCTCAAAAAGTTTTTATTGGTGATGGTAAATAACTTTCTGTAATTGGTTCTAGTAATATTAATGTTGCTAATGGTCAATTGGAAGATGTTTTTCATGTTCAAAACATGCCCATCAACTTACTTTCTATTTATCGTGCATGTTAGAAAGGTTTTAAATTTGAATCTTGGCTTGATAAATATGTTCTTAAAGATATGAACCAAAATTACAAAGTATTCTCTTCAGGTCCTGTTGATCATACAATTTGTTTATATAAATTTGATGGTTTTAATTCAACTAAGAGACACACATTTTATTCCTATGTTGCTCATGTTGATGAACTAAGTAAATTACAGCATGAAATATTGGGTCACTTGAATTATGGTAAAATGAAAATGCAAGATAAAATCGTTCATGGTTTGCCTAATATTTCTTCTACTACTAGTGTTTGTGAAGGATGTGTTCTTGGTAAACATCATAGAGAAATGTTTGATAAAGGTAAAGCTTGGCATGATAAAGAACCTTTGCAATTAATTCATAGTGATATCTATGGTCCTCTTGAAGTTCCTTCAATATCTCATGCGATTTATTTTCTTACCTTTATTGATGACTTTAGTAGAAAATCTTGGGTTTATTTTTTTGAAAAATAAAAGTGAAACATTTGTAAAATTTCAAGAATTTAAATCCATGGTTGAAAATGCATCTGGTAAGAGTATTAAAACCTTGTGATCTTAATAATGGGGGGGGGGGGGGGATTTTGTTAAGAAGTAATTTGATGCATATTTATCTAAACATAGTATTCAATATCAAAAGGTTGTTCCTTACACGCCTCAGCAAAATGGTGTTGCTGAAAGGAAAAACACAACTTTAGTTGAAATGGCTAGATGTATGCTTTATTCTAAAGGAATGCATAAGAAATTTTGGGTTGAAGCCATATGTTGTGATAATTTTATTTTAAATAGAATTATTACTATAGTTGTTAAGCATGTTACCCCTAAGGAAAAATGGAATGGATGTAAACTGGATATTAGTAATTTTAAGGTGTTTTGTTGTGAATGTTGGGATCATATTCTTGATGAAAAATGAAGAAACTTAGAACTCAAAGCTCACAACTGTATCTTCATTAGTTATGATTAGAATTCAAAGGCTTACACGTTGTTTGATCCTTATAATCAAACTTTCATAATCAAAATGGATGTTCAATTTCATGAAGTCTCTTCCCCACCTCAATCTGTAGCATCTCATGTTACCCTGAATTTACCAATAGCACCTATTACCCCTATTCCTATTACTCATTCTTCTAGTTTTGTGCCTCTTATAGATCTTGATTCTTCCTCTCCCTCAATTAGTCCCCCCGAAACTCATGAAGCTCCTGAAGTGACTCTTGTTCCTTCTACTCTTCCTGTTTGGGCTTGTAAAAATATTGAATCTGCAGGTAGTGAGGTCAGAAATCCTTCCAACACTCATCGAACTAGATCTAATTTTCCTCTTATCACCAAAGTTTTAGCCACATATGATCCTACTACTTATGTTCAAGCTAAGGGTAAGCCTCATTGGGAAAAAGCTATGTCCGTTGAAAATGAATCTATTTTGAGAAACAAGACTTGGTCTCTTGTTCCTCTTCCTTTGAGAAATAATTTAGTTGGTTGTAAATGGGTTTATAAAACTAAGTTCACCACAGAAGGACGGATCTAAAAGAATAAAGCTAGATTAGTTGCAAAAGGTTTTAATCAACTTGAAGGTATTGATTATAATGAAACCTTTTCTCATGTTGCTAAAATGAACACTATAAGAACCATTTTATCACTTGTTGCATCTTATAAGTGGGAAATTCATCAAATGGTTGTTAAAAGTTCCTTTTTAAATGGTGATCTTACTAAAGAAATTTATATGCAACAACCTCCTGGTTTTATTTCTGTTGAATCCTCAAGTTTAGTATGTAAATTACACAAATCTTTATATGTTCTCAAACAAGCATCTACGGCTTGGTATGATAAAATTGATGCATATTTCTTAAATATGGTTTTAGGAGTTGTATATTTGATCCAAATATGTATGTTAAGAAATTTTGTGATAATGTCCTCATTATGGTTTTATAAGTGGATGATCTAATTATCACTGGCAGCCAGCTTGTATTAATTCAAGATATGAAAATTGCTCTTTACAAGCAGTTTGAAATGATAGATCTCACTACATTGCACTATTTTGTGGGTCTTCAGATCTGGTATATGGCCGATAGTATTTTTCTCTCTCATCCTAAGTATGCAAAAAAATTATTGGCTCATTTCCATATGAGTGATTATAAACCTGCTCCTACACCATTTCAATCCAGTGTAAAGTTAACTGTTGAGTGTACCACTCCACTGGTTGATGCTACTCTTTTTCATTAGTTCGTTGGAAATTTGATATATTTAACTCACAACAGACCATATCGCTCTTTTGCGGTCAGTATGGTTTGTTGATTCATGCAGCAACCTCGTGAAAGTCATTGACAGACAACCAAGGGAATTCTGCAATATTTACAGGGGACATTGCATTATGGTGTATTTTATTCAAGCAATGCTACAATTTTACTCTGTGGTTATACATATTTTGATTGGGCATGTGACAATTCTAATTGATAGTGAACTATTAGATACATATTTCAACTTAGCTCAGGTGCGATCTCTTGTTCCACCAAGAAGGTGAAGACTCTTTCTTTATCTTCATGTGAAGTAGAGTATATATCATCCAAAGAAGTAGCTGAAGAGACCATTTGGTTACGACATGTTCTTACTGAGCTTGGTATAATTTTGAAATCATCCACTGTGTTGAAATGTGAAAATCAAGGTGCAATCAACTTTCTTATAATTTGGTATATCACTCCAAGATGAAGCATCTCGACCTTGATGCTCATTTTATTTGAGGTCTTTTCGTTGATGGTATTCTTTCTCTAGAGTATTGTCCTACCAAGCAGGAGGCAGCCAATATCTTCACCAAATCCTTGATAGAAGTGAAGTGTGTGCTTCTTCATTCTTTGCTTGGGATTATGGAAGTTGTCACCAAGGGGGAGTAGTAATGACTCCTTCCTTCCTTAGTGTTAGGATGGGCCCTTCTCCCAACCATTATTAACGGGGGGTGTTGGAATATATTATATTCCTTAGAAGGAAATAATGGCTTTGTATTATGTCGGAAGTTGTCCACAATCTTATGTAAAAGAGTAATACATTATATCCCATATTTATTATGGCATAGTATACTCTTGCATCCATTTATTATATAAAGAGGTGTTACATTGGAGAATTATATTATCCCACATTTAATATGTGAGAGTAATTCTTCCACATCTCTAGGTATATAATAGGGTCGAGGGAGCCTCTTAAGGCATATACCTTTTTCGTGATACCATGACATCTTATCGTGTGCTCACAACATACTGCCATTTGTATTGGGTTATTTGTAATTGACCTATTTGTAAGATTGTAGGAGATTTCTCAAGATAATAAAAGACAACCTTCCTGTGGACGTAGCCTAATTGGGTGAACCACGTATACCTGTTGTATTCCTTTTCATTGTTCTCTTTCTATTATTATTTGTATGTTGATATATTATTGGTTTCTTAGATAGATATCTAGTTTAGTAGATCTAATATTCTAACAGGACACATTTGTGAAATCTTCAAAAAAGAGCACAAGGACTCCCAAGGTCCTGAGTCGATAAGAACATATTGGACTCTATCCATTCAACCTTATTTTATAAAAGGATTTTAAAATTTGAGTTAGGAAACATTAATTTTATTTAATCCCCATTCCTTTGGCTTAAAACCGTGACATTTTTTTATTTTCATAATGTTAATTTTATTTCAATTACCCTCAATCGCAACAGAATAGAATTAAAGAAACAAATTCAATTACGCATACTTTATTCCACTGTTGCAACATAAACAAACTCCTGATCTAAAAATCAAATTTGCAAGACTGATTGAGCATTGGAAGATAAAGTCTAACATTTATACCACAAGATATTACACAAACATCTTTTATATAAGTTATGCAATTAGTTTACATTAACAAATAGATACCTGGAAATATGTAGATTATCGGAATAATGTAAATGAATAAAAGGCACAAGGAGAGTTGTGGGTTAGCCATGACATCATTCTGTATTTGCAAATCACTGCATTGTGGATTTAGAATACATTTTGAAAGGCATGAATCCTTTTGCTGCAATTTTACTGATAGAAATATTCCCAATAATTAAAATAGTGTTAGGAAACGGAATTGCATCACATCACATGTAGTAAAGGTAAGAATCTTTGTAGCTACGAAAATAAGATCACATCTTATAGATCAAGCTAAATCCCAACTATTTTTGGTGCATATTTGTTAGGGTTCAACCTTTGAATTACTCGTGCCACCTCGGTAATGACATATAGTAGTTAGTGGTGCAATAATGAAATCTATTATTAAAGAACTCACCAAAGATGCAAAAATGAAGAGAGACATAAAATATGATAATTTTGAATCAAGGTCGAATGCACCAGAGATAGATTCACATGCCATAAATCACCATGCCATAGATGCAATTCTTGATAGAATTCTGAAATTCAAACACACAAAGGATGCTTGGATTTCAAAAACCTAGTGCAGAGCCAATATACAAGATACCTTATAGGATGACGGCTCTAGAAATTTGTGAGTTATAGATGTAGTTAAAAGAGTTATTAGGTTTGGGATTTATTAGACCTACTATCTTACCCTAGGGTGTGCCAATGATTTTCATC
This sequence comes from Pinus taeda, assembly GCA_000404065.3. NCBI lineage: Eukaryota > Viridiplantae > Streptophyta > Pinopsida > Pinales > Pinaceae > Pinus > Pinus taeda. Next base: position 21,311 of record APFE030662719.1, read on the forward strand.
AAGAACAAATATGGCTCCTTAATATTATGGATGTATTAAAGGGACTTGAATTGAGGCACAATAAAGAAGAGGTATTTGATACGCAGAGTAGATGATCTCTTCGACCAAATGAAGGGAGTGTCGATTTTCTCATAAATTAATCTGTGATCCAAATACCGCCAATTGAGGATTAAGAGGTAACATCTTAAAAACTACCTTTCTAACTCTATTTGGACTCTAATGATTTCCTAGTAGTTTTATTTGGTTTGATCAATGCACCAACAATGTTCATGAGCATCATGAATGGTGTGTTCCAAAAGTTTCTAGACCACTTTGTGCAACACTTTATAGATGACATTCTCGTGTAATCCAAGAATGAAAAGGAGCATGAATGGAATCTAAGGAATATGTTGACATGCTTAAGATAAAATTAGTTGGATGGGAAGCTATCGAAATTTTATTTCTTCTAGAAGAAAATTCATTACCTCAAGAAAATCATCTCAAGAGAAGGGATTTCATTTGACCTAGAAAAGGTGAAGGCCATGATGGATTGGCCGATACCGAAAAATGTTATTGGAGCTAGTGGTTCATTATTGAAGATTCATGGAATGGGAATTGAATATTGTGAATCCCATTACCACATTATAGTTGAAGGGGGTTAGGTATGAATGGATAGATGAATGTGACACTACATTCACTGAGCTAAAGAGATTACTAACCAGTGCACCGACCCTTTAAGTTTCTAACATGGAGAAGGACCTCATAGTTTGCACAGATTCCTAAAATCAAGGATTAGGAGCAATCTTGATGCACTAAGGTGGAATAATAGCTTATGCATCTAAGAAGTTAAATAAGCATGAAGAGTTGTACACTACCCATGAATTAGAATTAGTAAAAATGATGATAGATTTAAAACATTAAAACTATGGAGACACCACCTCATCAAGAGAATATTTGAGTTAGGCATTGATCATGAGATATTAAAGCACCTCTTAACTCAGGGGGATCTAAATGCTAGGTAGAGGCGGTGGACTGAATTCATGAGTTAGTATGATTTTGGGATTTTGTACATCAAGGGAAACGAGATTGTGGTGGCCAATGCACTAAGAAGGAGGCCACAAACCTTCTCGCTAGTACCCTTGAGGGTCAATTTGAGGGACCATGTTTGGAGAAAATATTTGAATATAGTTGGTACCTAAAGGTTGCATCAATGCTCTAGAGTGGGAAATAGATAGAACCAGAGTTTGAGGGATACGTCCATTAACTTGATGGACTATTGAGATTTCATTGGAGAATGTGCATCCCTCAGGAAGGGGGTATATGAAGAACCATCCTCAAGGAGTGACATAGAGTACTCTATTGTGCACATATTGGTGTGAAGAAGATGTATGTGGACATGAAGAAGCTCATATTTTGGGAAGGCATGAAGTACGATGTAATGAAATTTGTTTCCAAGTGTCTTAAACGTTAAGGAGTGAAGGTTGATCATTACCACCCAATAAGACTCTTACAACTGCATGACATCTCTATGTCTAAATGGGATGTCATTTTCAAGGATTTTGTTTTGGCCTTGCTACTCACGTCAAAAAGGAACAATTATGTATTGGTTGTAGTTGATAAATTGGAAACAAAATGCCCATTTCATCCCAATGAGAGACACTTACAATGTTACTGACATAGAATGGATTTTTATAAGAAAAATTATCTGACTACATGGGTTACCCACAAAAATAATTCTTGATAGTGGATCTCACTTTAAATCTGTTGAAAAATGCAACTAGGTTCAGTCTTCATAAATTGTATTTGTCAAAAGAATTTTTATTATTGTTACAATGACTTATTAAAGCATGAGTTTCATGCTTAGGTCATCATTTTATTGATCAAAGTACCCATTATGGACCTATAGGATTAACAAAGCGTCATTAAATTCATTGTATATTTTATGATACCCTTCTTGGGCTTTCAAATGATGTAAAAAGAATTATTTTTGAGTAAAAAATGAATTATGTAACCTCCACAACAAGTCGACCTCAAGAAGATCAAGTCAGCCTCAAGGAATGGAATTCTACCTCATTGGAAGGCTATATATAAAATGCAATTCGACCTCATTTGGAGCATTTCACTCTCTAAAGCATAGTTTGATTTCTGAAGCTTGAAGCTGGAACCTGGAAAAATGTGAAGTTGAAGGAAGGGGCTAAAAGGATTGCGAGTTTGGTCAAGAAGGAAGGGAAGAAAGAATTGAAGTTTTGGTCTCTCTCTCTCTCTCTCTCTTGTGGGCTAGTTTAGTAGATTGAAGTCTTGTTGTCAGGTTTGAAGCTCCTATTGATGTCAGAAAGTTGAAGCTATTGTTAATGTTGAAAGCTTCCAAGTCAAAGCTACTGCTGATATTGGAAGCTTCCAATTCAAGATTGTTGATGCCAAGAGCTTCCAAGTTGAATTTTCTAGGGTCAAAGTGTTGCTGCTACTAGGTTTAAGGTTAGATCGAAGAATAAGAGGTTGGATTAGTGTGGGGAGGGGGGGTCTTTGTCTTGGTTGAAGAGTCTCAAGGAAACCCATTGAAGGAAGAGATTTTGACTGGGTTTCCCCCTAGATAGGGGTTTTTCCCTTGAAAAGTGCCTACAGATTGTGTCTTGCATTTTTATGATATTCATGCACACATAATTTGGTAATTTATTGATGAAATATAATATAAAAGTTAAATAAAAGAAGCCAACATAATTCACGAGTAATTATCAAGAAAGAGAAATATAACCCTAATCCTACTAGCATTGATTTCTCAGCATGGTATCAAAGCTAAGGTCAAAGAAGATTGAAGATCACATCATTGGCTTGAAGGAAATGATTACTCCCTCTATGATAAGAATGGGGTTCAATACTGTAGGAATTTGTATAGAAAAGATCTTCTACTACTTATTCAACAAAATCAAAAGCCAAGGGTTCCTCGTTACACTTACAGGTTCACTTAACAATGGTAATACATGGAATAATGAAAGTGTAGGATATAGTCATATGATAATAAAGAGTAAACAACCTCACACTCTATCAAAAGAATCATCTCAATCTCATACAACAGAATTGGAAGATAATAGAATCTAAGAAATCTGGGATCAACATCATTAAAAGCTTGAGAATTGACCTAAGGTGAAGAAGGAAGAAAAAGATAGTTTAAAGATGTATTGAAATTAATATAAGGAACCTCAAGATGTTGATTCAAGAATCACATAAGGAAACCTTATAAGGAAATACGCTTACTATCTTCAAGGACAATGTCTAACATAATAAATATAGATAACAAATTAGAAGAATCATTCAATGCTTGAAACAAGAGGATAGATGTCATCCTCAAAAAGAATAAAGTCTTGGATCTAGTAAAAGCAAAAGCGAAGAAGTCTACAAAGAAATCAAGAAGCCTAAAGGGCCAAGAAAGAAGGGACAAGGATCAAGCAAAATTTTCCAAAGAAGTTTCACCAAAGAAGAACATTATGGAAGGACTCTAAGTCAAAGACCTATTTGCTAGGAACTCCTAGGGACTCTATCCCTTGCATCCCTCAATCTTGGAAGGAACCCTTACCAACTTCCAAAGATAAGTATCTTACTCCTTGTATTGCCTTTTATATTTGGTTCCCTTACTTATCTAAGTTTGTTTATATTAAATACTAATCACATTTCGAGTCTATTTATAAAATACTTGTTGAATACTCAAGGAACATGGAAGAAGGCTTCACAAAACAAAGCAATGGGATTATAAGGTTTGTTAAGAAACAAGAGGTATGTTTTGAATTACAATTTTTTTATATTTATTCTTGTTAAACTATTACTAACATATTTTTGTCTAGGTTTCTTGAATCTTAAATATTCTTGATTGGGTGATTCATCATTAGATAAATCTACCCTCCTTATATGTCTGGTTATTATTGTGGAACCCTAGAAAGGTTCATAACGAAAACCATAACTTAAGCGTATGCTGGTGTGTGAAACCCTAAACTACTTAGGGTTATTGTTAAAGTCAAAAGAGAATTGATTTATGATTTGATGATGTCATGCTTTGGATTTTGGTATGGATATGGAAACCCTAACTCATTAGGATTTAATGGTAATGTCTAAATCCCAAACCTTTGAAGTATTGATAATTTAGGGTTTTCTATGTTTTGTATTGAAACCCTAAATCATTAGGGTTTGGTAGGATGTATAAAAAATACTCCTATAATTTCTTAGAAATGAAATCCTTGGCATGTATGTGTTTTTCTAATCAAACCCTAGTCTGATCAAGTTTCTTATATGTCTAACGCTTATTGATATTTGTGTAGTTGGGTTTGACTAACACATGCTATGATGTGCTTGTGCATGATGATGAAATTCTAAATGTATGATTTGACCTAATTATTAATAGTGATGAGTCCTAGGGTTTGGAACTAAGCCTTAGTCAAAGTTTGATTCTCTAGGATGATAGTATTTGTGAATTTTAGGGTTTTGTAATTAAACCTTAGTAGAGGTCCAAATCTCTGATATATGATGACAATGTGATAATGTGAGATTTTTGTAAGATTGTTGAAGTTTGAGTTTTAGTTGCTCTTGATGTTTGACTGAAAAATATGGGGTTTGCAACAAACCCTAGTGGAAGCTAGTCATGTTTTTGATTGAGTTTTAATTGGTTTTGATTATTGAAATCTCATGTATAAAATCTAGGGTTTGTATGAAATCCTAGTAGGATGTCTAACATGTGAGTTTTGAAGTTGTTAGATACTTTGTAGATCTATATTTGTTTAAATTATTTCTATGTTTTTACATATGTTGTAGTATGGCATGTTATACCTTTACAAGAAACATCGAAACCCTAGATATAATGAAATTTTTATGAAATGCTCGAAGTCTTGATGATGTAGTCTAGGGTTTATGAGAAAACTCCTAGGAATAATTTTTAGATTATGTTTCTCTTGTTTGTAATTAAGTTTGGGCATATCATATCTAAAATTGAATGCTTCCATTATTTTGATATGGTTAACTTCATACTTCTATAGATTTGGTTATACCTGTTATCTAAGTTGTGCAAGTACATGATCATTAAGATAATGAAGATGTTCGTAATGTAAAGTTGATGTGATAAGCATGATGTGAATAGTGATGGTCATGAAAACTCTGATGAGAAGGATGGAAGCCATGAAGGATTCTCCAATTTCATAGAAAATAAGTTGAGTCCCCTAAGTTAAGAGGGATCTTTAATGAAAGGAAGCTTCCTAGGATAAGAGGGAGCTTGGGTATCTTCCTTGTATAGGAATGAGTATATCATTTTTGGCTAAGAGGGAGTGATGGATATCAATTCTCTACTTCATGTGTCATGCACTAGACCAATACTAATAGCTATAAGTGTTAGTGAAGGCCATGAGTGAGAGAATAAAATTGGAGAATTTATTTTGAAGGATGTTGGGATAAGAAAAGATGAATTGATTTGTGGAATATGTTGCTGCATGAGAAGTAGGAAAGGAAGTTGTATAGTTGAGGAATATTTTGTTAAGATTAATTTGGAAAGATCTAAGTCCTAATATGAAAAGTTGAGAAGAAACAACAAGTTGTATGGAATACCTTGAAGGTTTGTATCTATTTATATACATTTGAAAGTTTGTTACTAATTGGGTTGTGTTTGTATGGGTAAATCTATCAGAAGTTTGATAACATGTTTTACATGCCCATAGTTGATCATTTTCATTGGGAGAGATTTCTTGGTTATCTTTTTGAGCAGGAAGGATTTGTTACTGATTGGAATAATCAGAAAGTTGAGGCTTTGTGTGTGAGAAATTGCATGGGAGGACATTTGGTTGTCACTATGTGTTGATGTCTAGTTCTCAGAGTAGGGAGGGTGGAATTGGTCATAGAGCTCTAACCTAGGACACACACCTAGATCCCTTGGTTGATGGTTAGTAAGTAAGCCTGATGGTACCTAGAGAGGCTGAAATCTTTAGTCCATCTTAATCCCACTTGGAAAGATTTCCTAGGTCAAGAATCTAGTGCGTGGCATTACAATGCCTAAACTATTGAGAGACCTTGGATAGATTTCCCTGGTCAGGAATCTAGTCCATGGCATTGCAGTGCCTAAAATATTCATAGTTCATACAGTTTGAGATCTTCCATATGAATACGTCCCTTGCTAAGAGGGGGTGTTGAAAAATGTAACTAGGTTTGGTCTTCATAAAATGTATTTGCCAAAATAATTTTTATTATTATTACAATAAATTATTAAATCATGGGTTTCATGCTTGGGTCATCCTATTTTTAGTCAAAGACCCCATTGTGGACTTGTAGGATTAATAAAGAGTCATTAGAGTCATGGTATATTTTATGAGACTATTATTGCACTTTCGAACAATGTAAAAAGAATTATTTTTTAGTCAAAAATGAATTATGTAACCTCCACACCAAGTCGCCCTCAAGGAAGGCAATCCAACCTCATTGGAAGGCCATATATACAAGGGAATTTGACTTCAATTGGATCATCTCACTCCCTCAACCGTAGTTTTATATCTGAAGCTGGAAGTTGGAAGATGGAAAAATGTGAAGTTGAAGGAAGGGACTAAAAGGAGTGTGAGTTTGGTTAATAAGGAAGGCAAGAAGAAAATCAAAGTTTTGGTGTGTGTGTGTCTCTCCCTCTCTCTCCCTCTCTCTCTCTCTCTCTCTCTCTCTCTCTCTCTCTCTCTCTCTGTGTGTGTGGGTTGTTTTAGGAGATCAAAGTCTCCTTGTCGAGGTTGAAGCTTTTAATGATGTTGGAAGCTGCCAAGTCGAAGCTGTTACTAATGCCAAAAGCTACCAAGTCGAAGTTATTGGTGATGCTAGAATCTTCCAAGTTGAAGCTGATAGCGTCAAAGTATTGCTTCTAATAGGTCAAAGGTTAGATTGAAGAAGAAGAGACTAGGTTGGTATGGACGAATTTTTTTTCTAGGTTGAAGAGTCTCAAGGAAAAATATTGAAGGAAGAGATTTTGACTGGGTTTTCCCCCTAAATAGGGTTTCTTTCCCTGGAAGAGTGCCCACATCTTGTGTCTTGTGTTTTTGTGATCTTAATGCACACATAATTTGGTAATTTCTTGATGAAAGATAATATAACAAATAAATAAAAGAAGGCAACATAATTCACAAATAATTATCAAGAAAGAGAAATTTAAACCTAATCCTACTAGCATTGATTTCTCAACAAAATCTATATTTTGGACAAGTTTGGAATCAGTGCTGGGGACTCAATTGAATATGAGCACTACATATCATCCAAAATTATATGGGCAGACGAAAAGAGTAAATCAAGTTATGGAATATATTCTTAGAAAGTACATCATGGATAACTAGAATCAATGGAAAAGGTACTTACCATTGGTAGAGTTTGTCTATAATAACAGTTAACAAAATTTAATTTGGATGCCTCCATATCAAGCCCTATATGGGATTCCATGTAAGACGCATTGAGTTGGGAAAATTTGGAAGGCATAGTAGTAGTCATGCTGGAATTGGTTCAAGAAATGGAGGAACAATTAAGACAAATTTGACAAAGGTTAAGGAAGCACAAGATAGAAAAAAGAGTTATGTCAATGAACATAGGACCAATCAAAGCTATGAAGTGGGAGACCAAGTTTTTCTTCGTATCTGACCCAACAAACAAACCATTCAATTTGGGAAAGGGACGAAGTTGTGACCTCAATTTATAGGATATTTTAAAATCAAATAGAAAAATTGGACCAGTTTTCTATTGTCTTGTAGTGCCATCCCATTTGCATAAAAGCCATGATGTTTTCAATGTATATTTTCTATGAAATTATGTTTTTAATTAATATCACAAACTTGATTGGAGGGAATTGCAAGTCTTTGACATGGGAATTGAAATGGTTGAATCATTACGCATAACGGATTGTAGGGTTCAAGAGCTCAGGCATCACTTGGTCAACTAGGTAAAGGTCTAGTGGGACAAGTATAGTGTAGGATATGCTACCTAGGAGGATACGAGGACTATATTTCGCATCTATCCGTAATGTTTTGACAATTTGTGATGCCCATTTTGACCTCGATAGCTACCTATGTTGAGGATCTATTTATATTTCATGTTTTTTTATTTAGGAAATTCTATGTAATATTGGTGAAATTTATTCAAACAGATGAACATACTTATATTAAAAAACATTTGATGGATTAGATTTTGTTGATTACAGTATTTTATGTATGACTTATTAAAGTTATGATTTATCTGATGAGATATTTACTTCTGAAATGTAGATATTAATTGAGAAAAACAAATTGGTTATATGGATACCAGACCTAATAATATGGTGATTATGGTCACATATCTATATATATTTTTTCGTTGTGTATATACATGGATGAGAAGTAACTTGCAAAATGGAAAGGACTATGTCATAGACAAGATCCATGCTATTGATTAGGGGATATCAAGACATCCAACGAGAAATGGTATGATGTACATTATTCTATTATATTTTGTATCTAATTGATGTGCACTATTATGACACGGGGTAATGTGTATATTAGAGGTGACATGACTACCGGACTAGATTATTTGATGATAGGTATCCAACTAGCATGGTAGTTTGGTCCATATTAAGGTGTTGACCCTAGTTCTTTGAGGATGGGTGGAGGAATTTCCCATTGTGTAACCTCTAAGCTTGGGATCATGGATGGCCAGTGATGGACACCTTACCCTAGATGTGTAATGATGATTATAAATTTCATGTTGGCGAAGTTAGGTTGATATAGTTGATGCTACCACCATATTGCATCTATCAATGGTTAGATCAATATAGTCGATGCCATAATATATTGCAACAGATGATGGATAGGATGGGAATGGAAGTAGGTTAGGGAGTATATGAGGCTATAGTTTACTTGGAGACTTTAGAAGGGAAGTTCCATCCTTGCTTGACTTATTAATTTGACTACTATATATATCTCCCTATTTTGTTATGCCTTATTGTCATACTACTTCCCGGTTGCTTGTATCCTTCTCTTCCAAATGAAGTTTTTTGGAGGGGTGTATGTAATGCCCTACCTAATCCTATTATCTTAAATTATATTATTAGCCCACCAATTGAAAAATTAACTTTTCTTGTTTGATTCCAATAATTACTATTATTATATGTACAAGGTATACATATGCTAGCTACATACCCACACCTCAAACAAATACACTAGTATTCCAAAGTTTAAAATGTTAGATCATCAAATAAATGGTTAATCTTGATTAATGATCAAAATAAGGGTTAGTATTAAGCTTTATTAATGGCTAATATTGATTAGTGTTTAATTAACCTTAAAATATTGGATTGTAATTATTAAGTTATATTTGTATTTGATTATTAATATTAAATTGATTAGATTCTTTTGAATCTATAAGATTTACTAATATGACTTAATATTATTATTTTATTTTTTATATTTTCTAGTTTATTGTTTATTATCCTCCAACTTAAAATAGTCTCCTCAATTTATTTCATAATTAAACAATATTATTTTATTTATTTGTTTCCCAAAGTTTGGCCAATTGTCTCCACAAAGTGTTTTTTTTGGATAAGGCGTAGAGGGGAAAGGAAGTTTGAAAGTGGTTGAAGTTATGATGTGGTAGGTGATAGTGAAGGGTTGTTAGGTACCTATAATACTAGTGATTCCCCCATTATTATTGTCATTGTAGTCCTTATTGTTATTATTGTGCCCATATTGTCCCCATATTCTTAATAGTGTGCCCCATAGAAGCCCACTATTGTTATTGTTGTGCCCTTATATTATTATTGTTATCTCAAATTTTATTGTATTGTGACCCCTTAGACTCTTATATATAGAAAGGAGGTTTAGTAATTTGTATCATCCAAGAATTGTTCATTTGTGTAATGTAAAGGAGGTTTTCCCCTCCAAGATGATTATTTTGAAGTCATTGATCTATATTTTCTATATTTTTGTGAGATGGTTCATAACATTTTGTATCAGAGCTTTAGATTCGAGGGTTTTGCTACTGCAAACAAGTCATTGTGGAATTTTCACTATAACTTTTTTCTGTGATGTTTCAGAAGCTAAAAAAAAAAACTCATTTGAGCTGAAATCTCAGCAATACTTGGGTCCAAATTTTAGACCTTGTCTTGCTATATGTTCGGAGATATGATCTAAGGAAATTAGGGTTTTTGTAGTCTCCCGAATTACATCCCAAATAGGTGACCTTGGGAAAATCAACATAACTCTCTCTGAGTATCAGATTGAAATTTTGTAAGAATTTACAAAAATAAGACGAACTATAGTTTTCTATGCATCTTTTTCAAGACCGAAGGTTGAAGCATTGAAATGTGGCACTTCGTATAAGTTTTCTCTACTAAAAAAAGTGTATAATTAAGCCATCCAAGAAGATTGAGAATAACTCTTTCTTGGAGAATCCAATTTTGATCAGATTAGTGGCATTCGAAAGAGGAGTCAAAGAGCTACCACATTTTTCTATTTCAGACCTTGGAGATCCAAAAATTTAGAGATACATTAGATTCAATGTCGAGTGCCTACAAAGTGAAAAAAGGTGTGTAGTTTTTTTTTTAATTTAGCATAAGTTTGTTTGAAAAATTAGTTTGAAGGAATTCGAAGGGCATAGTGGAGCAAAATTATCATTAATTGATGCACTAAATAAATAAAATGGAAACACAGAGTAAGAAACCTGAAATCTCTAACATGACTCGTGAAGAAGAGGAAGAAATGTAACATGATATATCAAAATTACGAGACCAAGTGAAACAAATTTCACTCTCACAAAAGGTAACAGAAGCTAAGATGGATGGTTTAAAGAAAGGCGTGGAAGCCAAAATGGATGGTTTAAATAAATATGTGGAAGCTAACATGGAAGGAAAATTTGAAGATTTGAAGACAAATTTGACAAAGTTGCTGCAAGAAATGCTTACTAATGGTGAAAGGGTAGTAAACGAAACTCATGATGAGAATAAAAGAAATGTTAATCATGATTTCATAGACTCTAATGTTGGATTGAAGATCCACCATGCTCCAAATATCGATATGAGGAAGTTTGATAGCAAGGATCCCGTAAC
>APFE030662719.1:42582-53325 GCA_000404065.3 Pinus taeda
TGGTCATGTGAACCTTGCCGGAGTGGATTTCACTTTGTCACCCGACACTATTTCTCAGGCCACCGGGATACCAAATGTAGGGGAGGAAGGGAGTAAACGCCAGATGCTGGACAGATATTATTATGAGCCATATGTCAAGCCCGCATATATCAGACACTTGAGCACGGATTTTCCTTTCAGATACCTGAAATATGAGTTTGCACCATTGATGAAACTCATCATTCGGTATTTCAGCTGTGAGGGCAGATGTTCACATCTCTATGCGTACCATGTACGTTTGTTGATGCATTTCACGCGGGTACGTATGATGAGTATTCCGTTTTTCATGTGCCGAAACATAGATAGGATGGTACCCTTAGTACAGAGGAAGACCCCGGCACATCAGCACAGGAGCATATATCACTATGCATTGATCAAAATCATAGTGATGCATCAGTTGGCACAGCTGGGTATTGCTTGGGAGGATTTCATCTCCCGTGATTTCTTTTCCATGCTACAACCTCCTCCAGAGATCGTCCATGATGAGGGAGGGCCTTCACAGTAGTTTGACATTCATGAGACCGAGCATGTTGATGCTCCAGCATATGTGACATATTAGAAAGGGCCCAGGGCCTTATTTGCAGCTGCACGACGAGTACTTTCTCCACCCGGGGTGGAAGAGGTCTCATTGACATCATCAGCAGAGCGAGTATTATCTCCACATCATGTGGAAGGGGTCTCGCTTCCATCTACAACATAGGTACAGAGTCAGGACAGGGGCAAGAAACCCATGGTTGATGAGGGTCCTTCAGGAGTTCAGGATACCGGTATCATTGATGTTGATGCTAGTTCGCCCAACTCATAGCTTAAAGAGATTATCCGAGAGCAAAGGGCTGAGAATGAGTCACTGCAAAAGAAATTGCAGATGGCTAAATGGGTGATCAACTACTTAGAGCAATGCAACAAGCAGTTGGAGGACAAGCATGAACTTTATGAGTTGCACAAGATTCGTGAAGACCGAGAATTGGCTTGTAGGAGACCCGATGATTTGACACCTATTGATCGGGAATCGATGCTCATCCGGGTGAACACTCACTTGGAAAAGTTGTTGGCAAAGGCAAACAGGGACAAGGACATGCTTCGCCACATGAAGACTCACTATTGGGCTCGCATGCATGTTTGCAAAGAGAGAATGAAGATACTCAAAAGGCATTTAAGCAAAGCACAAAAACAACGCAAAAGGCCTGATCTGCTTCGAGTTTTGGCCGAGGCTTCTCTATTTGAACATGATACATGATGGAGGGTATTCACTCCAATTTTGGGCACATTTGGAGAAAATTTTGTCATTTCAAAATTTTTGGCTTGCAAAACAGGTTTTTGGGTTCTATGCGTCGCGCTCAGCACGCGATCCACAAAATGGAGAGGTCCAAATCACAGGTGGCTTACATTTTTGGATTTTTCATGATGAAATACATATTCTCAGCAATTTCCAAGGCATTTCATCAAGTTTTGGGTGATCAAAAGCTCAAAAAACATCATGAAAATCACCTTTCTGCCACTTTTTACACCAACAGGAAGTACTTCTGGGAGAATCCACTTTTGGAGGGTCAAATGGAGACCAAATTGGCAAATTCCACTTGGGTGGGAAAGTAGACATCTAGGCCTTTCCAACAAGCCCACTTGAGCTCAATTTGGATGTCGGTCAGTGCCCCAAAAGTAGATGCAAAGGCGCGCGGCGCACAAGGTGTTTTGGCTCAGTTTTCTTCCTCAGCTCAGCGAATCAAGCTAGTTTCACCTGTTTTGACTTGTGATGGGATTTTTCACCCTCCTTGATGTAATTATTGTATATTTATGTTTTTTTTACACTTATTTACCTATTCTAGACGATTCATTCATAAAATACCAAAAATGTAATGAATGAATTGGTTTCCTAGCTTATAGAGGCAAGTTGTTTTGACTGCCTAGATTGTAGTGCTTAGTTTAGAATTGGTTGAAACAACTCCTAGAATGATGAGCTCAACCCCTAGAGGCAAGGGAATGTGTTAGATTTCCTATATTATGTATTTTCTTAGTCATTTTCAGGGTTGGACTATTGGGATAGCTTGAGACTATATTGTACATACCTTATCAGCATTTTTGGCAAAGGAAAGACCAGGGTTTTGCAGCACTATTTGGGATCCATGTGGCTTTATGTGTTGATGGTGTGTTTCTATCAGTACTTGTAAGTTGTGTATGTGCATAATTATCTCTATTAAATCTTCTGTTATTAAACAAATGAAGTGTTAAGGTAGAATCCCTGAAATTTCTATGCTCTGCCTTTAAATTTGTTTAATCTTCTATGTTTTCTTCAGTTTAAGGAGAATTCTTGAGATCCCTTGCTCTCCTTAGCCCCTCACCAGTCTGATCTATCCATCTCACCTACTTTAAGGCATCAAAACAATCGCTTATCTTTCCCCAAGTGGACCTCTGCAAAAACTGTGCCTCATCCCCGCACCCAAAATTTCCTTTCCCTTGATTTCAACAAAATTATTAAAACTCAATTCTAAACTCTTTGTACTTCATACCTAGCCTAAAATAAGTCATCAATTCGTTCATCTCGAGCCATTTCGATTATCTTTTTCAGATTTTGACCCGGAGAGAGCCCTCTCCTGTCCTCGTAGGGCTAGCTACGAGGCTGAGCGTGGTTTGATGTGGCCTTGAGTCTTGCCTTATTTCAGCCTAGGGCAGATTTGAGCGCTAACACAACCTAATAAGAAAAATTCCATGTTAAGCCTGATTTTTGGGAAACATGAACTCAACCACTTCTAATTGTAGTTTCTTGGTCACTTAGTGGTGCCAAGATTTGTACTGGGCGGTGAATTCCCCAAACTTTGTGATGGGATCAGGATGGAAGTGGACTCTAACCTCCATTGCATTTGAGTACATTTCCTTTAAACCAGTTTGAGTTTCCTCCTTTAGCAGAAGCAACGTGTTATTGATATAGATAGGGCCACCAATGTACTTGTACATATTATGCCTATTTACCTCAAGTTTTTCCTTGGTAACTATCTGCCTAAGGTGGTCCAAGTATTGTTCAACCTCCTATATGATTTTATTCCTGCCTTTGGCTTTGGTGAGTGAACGAACTAAATGGATCTTGTGTGACTTCACCATAAAATCCACATTGTTGTACAGCTGTGCATACGAGGATTGAAAGTTGGTGATGAATGAGTTGAGTTGAATGTTACTCTAGATGAGCATATGAACCCCTGCTTTCTCGAACTCATCCTATTTCCTTCTCTTCTTCACCAACTCAAGAGGTGCGCCTTTGTACTGCATTTGCCACTAATGCATGGTAACAATGGTTGTATGAATGACCTTGAGAAATTTAGCATTATCTTTTTACTTCTATTGCATGCCATGTAATTGGAAAGTTGCTTTGTGCACAGTGACAATCTCCTCCTAGAAGCTTCTCATGGTCTCTTCCAATGTCGATACTTCACCAAGTATGGTTGCCTTAAGTTCTTCTAGATACACCTATGCGGGAGTTGCTCTAGACCTCTACTTGGATTTGTTCCATTGTTGCTTCACACCCTGTAATTTATTTTCCATCTGTCTTTCTTGGCCATGAGATACTTCTTGTTTGACTTGGTAGCACCTACGAAGGGCTCTATAAATTGTAAACACCTCCTCCCATATCTACCCACTTTCATAGGCTTGACTGGAGTAAACATGAGCTGAGGGCTACTGTGACATGACTTAACCTCCTATATGACCTTAAGGAAATGGAGTCAACAAACAAACACTCTACTGACTACGCTTAGGTGCTACAGAACCACTAGGAGCAAACCAACCACTCTAGATGTCCAACCCCTGAGTTAACTTTCATTTTCAATGAACTAGACCACCATTCATTCCCATGACAAGGTCTCCAAGCGGTTGTAATCCTCTAGTCGCTCCCACAAGCATGCTTCCTAGCAATTGTAGTATTTTTCGGGCAGTTCTATACGAGTGACTGTGAGATCTAACCCACTTTTTAGGGCTAGGATCCAGACCTCTACCCATAAATTCATGAAACACTAAAAAAAGATAAATATCATAATTACAAATCTTTTAACTCAAAAATTGATTAGGGATTCACCCTAGTCCATCCTAGCCATGATAGCCATTCCATCAAAAACATGATGAACATGTAACCTTCAGGTCATGAATGCATATCTGAATAGAAAGATGTGAAACTTATCTGATGTTTACCAAGAAGGACTAATGCCCTATCATACTAGCTAGAATAACATATATTATTTAATGCATTCATTTATCAATCAAACATGATAACATCCATAATCTAGATCTTTCATAAAGACATGCTTATAACAACCATATAAACAAATACATAACAATGATAAAACAACCATTAAAGCCACATAATAACAAGTAAATTTACTCATAAAATACAAAAGGAACTTAGCTCTTATTGACATATGCAAAATATAACCAAGTTAGGTACTCCCATGTACCACTTGATCATAGATTAGTCTAAACCAAATATTTCTTTCAACCAATCACTCTTGTGCCATATTCCAAGCATGAATGTGGGATCTCATTGGATAAACCAATCCATAAACAACCAAGGGAATCCAGATGTTAAACCACCTCCACTATCACACTATTGTGACCTCACCTAAACCAATCCCAAGATTACAAAACAAAATCAAGCATGGATGCCTTAGAATTCCTTCACCATTCCATGAGGAATTTTCCTATCTCAATCCACCTATTGAGGGCTTCTCGGAGAAAAGTATCTCCAACCCCAACCCTTGAGATTTTTCTAAGACTACCTCACCCAGATCCAAAACCTTCCTTCAATCCAAAACTCAACTAATAATGAATCCCATCACACCATGGTTATATAGAAATGGCAAGGAAAGCCTAAAACCACTGTCAAAACTCAACAAAACCCATGCCAGTGACAACAAATGAACCAAAAACACACATGCATATACCATGCATGCCAGAACCATCTAGGAAATCATATATGCAACCTGTTACTTGCAAGTATTCCCATTGAAGCTTCTTAATACAACCTTTCCTTGCTTGATCCTTTATTTATTTGTCCTTCCTTTTATTTCCTTGTCCTTCCTTTGCTTTCCTTGTCCTTCCTTTGCTTGCTTTCTTTCCTTCTCCTCTCAATTCTCCTCTCCTCTCTAAAACTAATTCCAAAACTCAACTAACAAAAGGCTAAACTGAAAAAGGATGTGAACTGATCCTCAGAAGCCTTTTTATTAATGAGGCATTTTCTTTCATCCGTTTTTATCTATTTTCCTTCAATTTCCTCCTCGCATGTAACCTGTCACCTTTCACCTCCCTTTTCTCCTATTTTCCTTTATTTTCATAAAATAAACTACCAATAATGTCTTTTTTTCTTTTCAAATCCTTTGTCATTGCCTTTGCCAATTTCCCCTTAGCCATAATAAACAACAAGTGATGCCCACTAGGATAATTTTCCCAACATTCAACTTGGAATACGTGTCCCATGACCTTGGTCTTATTTTTCTTTTATTAAATTTAATTACATTAATTCTTGACCCGGGGCTATTACAGACCTCTCCCCTTATGGAAACACGGTCCTCAGTGTTCTATGAGCCCTAAAACTAGAAAACCACTGAAAAACCAAAACATACTGCCCATGGAGCTTTATAACCCATCTTATTGCAATATTTACAATGAACAACCTTCTCAAAAGCAAAACCATCATGGCAAGCATGACAACATGCCAACCATACTGCTTATTGGAGCTTTATAGCATAGATCATTATGGTATTTACAATATCAACCATACATAAATACGTACATATACTAGAAACTCATTTTCCTCCACTGGAAAGTAATGAAGGATACATAGCCTGTATATGATCAACCATATCCCATGTAGCTTCTTGGGGTCCAAAGTGCTTCCAATGAAATTTAACTTGCTCGATTTCTCTGTTCTAAATCATGAGTTGTTTCCACTGCAATATGCACCGAGGTTTCGAGTGGAATTCTCCTTCTGGCTCCACCTACAATACATACCAATCAATAACATGACCAACATATTTCACATATCTTTTAAGAAATGAAATATGGAAAACATCATGGACTTTCATTGTTTGAGGTAGTGCAAGTCTGTAGGCCACTGGTTCAATCCTCTCAAGGATTTTGAAAGGCCAGCAATACCAAGTTGCCAACTTGGCACATGACCCAATCCTGAAGTAGCTCTTCTTGGGATTGATGCAAAAGTACACATGCCCCCTAACCTGAAACTCCTTAAATATCTTGTGCTAATATGCACATCTATTTTGTCTATCTTGTGTTATCTTTATATTCTTCTTTATAACCTGCATTTCCTTTTCCATCTCTACTAACATGTCTAGTCGTATCAACACCCTGTTCAATAGATCACTCCAACTAATGGGATTATTACAACTCCTCCCTTAAAACGCCTCAATTAGACTCGTCCTTAGTGATTCTTGATATCCATTGTTGTAATAAAACTCAACTAGTGGAAGCTACTCCTCCCACCTCCTCTACAGATGCATAACATACATTTTCAACATGTCCTCCAAAATCTTATTGACCCTCTCTACCTAACCAAATCTATACCCAAACCTGAAAACAACTTCTTCTTTAACCTGGAATTGAACTTAACATATTTCTCTCACACAACCTTCTCTGGAACACCATGCAACCTCATTATCTCCCTAATCAAGATTTGTGCTACATCACTAGCTGAATAAGTAGATTTCACTGGAATGAAGTGAGCTACCTTGCTCAAGCTCTCAACCACAACCATGATAGAATCATTCTTCTTTGATGTCCTTAGAAAATCTGTAATGAAATCCATGGAAATTACCTCCCATTTCCATTCTCGAATAGGAATAGGCTATAACAAATCAGTTGGGTGCTTAGACTTAACTTTCACCTGCTGACAATCCAAGAATCTAGCAACAAACTCTGCCACTTCCTTTTAAAGATTCAACCAATAGTAGAACTTATTCATAGTTGTCAATGTCTTCAGATATCCTGGGTGACCTGAATATGGATTGACGTGAAATTCCCTCAAGATAAGTTTCTTTAGCTCACTGTCATCTGACACATAAATCTTGTCCTTAAATTTGATTAAGCCATCCACTATGAGATGATCATTCACATCTTGATCACCTATACTTGCCTGTAACCTATGGCTAAGATGTTGATACTTGTCATCCTATTGTCTTGCCTATAAGATTTGATCCTGTAAATATGTCCCATAAGATCTCCTTGTTGCAACATGGTTCACCTACACTCTCCTACAGAGAGCATATGTAAGCGTATTCTCACTAAGGGTATCTAAATATCTAGCTTTATTAGAATTAATATTTGGTTGGTTAAATAGGTGCCTCAGCTGACTATAATCACTCATAAATCCAAACCTCCTACTAAGTAGATAATGCATCCACATATTCAAGCTATGAATGATCGTTGCAACTCAAGATCATCAGTCTCATATTTATGTTTGTGCTCATTA
Source organism: Pinus taeda (assembly GCA_000404065.3). Classification (NCBI taxonomy): domain Eukaryota; kingdom Viridiplantae; phylum Streptophyta; class Pinopsida; order Pinales; family Pinaceae; genus Pinus; species Pinus taeda. The sequence continues at coordinate 50,084 of APFE030662719.1, forward strand.
AGTTTCCTTGAGTCATATCATGCCACTTATCCCTCCTACATTAGGACTTCACCAATTTGTCTCTTGTAAGCATTTGTGCACACCACAAACTCTTTATCCAGATCTAAAATGTTGAGAATTGGTTCATTTGTAACTAACTGCTTCTACTGCTCAAAACGTGCTGCACATTCCTCTGTCCATTCAAATTTCTTTCCTTTCCACTATAATGATGTAATAAGATATGCAATCAGTGAGAATTTCCTCATGAACCTCCTATAGTAACCTACTATCCCCATGAATGATCTAACATCATTTGTATCCCTAGAAGCCTCCCATGTAATGCCCTCCTCCCACATTTACCTAGGATCACTGGTCTACCAGGGTAAGAATGCGAGAAAGAGTTACTATGATATGATTCAACCTCCTAGATCACCTTAAGGAAGTGGAATCGACAAACTAAAACATCATTAACTTCTCTTGGGTACTACAGGACCCCGAAGAGATAAACCACCCTTCTAGGTGTTCGAACCCTGAGTGAAATTTCTCTTTTATTGACCTAAAATCCCAGTTCCATGCAAAATCTTGCATCCATTTGACTTTATGCCTCAAATCACATGCATAATCTTGCAAGTGAGATACTATAGTCCTTTTTAGCCAGTTTTGTTCTCGAGACCACAAAATTTGTGCTACCTTTTCAGGGCTAGACCTCAGGTCATTACCTAGAACTTGATGAAAGTTTCCAAAACAATAAATGACACAAAGAAAAGCTTCTAACACAAAACATGATCAAGGACTTGGCCTAACTAAGCCTAACCATGCCATACATTTTGTCAAACACATTGTGAACATGTAATTTATAGGATATAAATGCATATCTAAACATAAGGGTCTGATACTTATCTCAAAACCACCAAGAAGGTCTAGTGCCTTCTAATAATACCTGTCATAACATCTATTAGGTCATGCATTCAATAACTATTCATTTTCTAATCAAAACATTTTAAGATCCATAACTAAACTTTCTCATAAACCATGCTTATAACCAACATATAACAAGAATAATATTAGTGATATAACATCAATTAAAGACACATAATAACAAGTATATTTACTCATAAAATACAAGGGGAAAAGGGCTCTTATTAACATATGAAAAAGCCAACCAAGTCAGGGACTTCCACGTACCACTCGACCATAGATTGGGCTAAACCAAATCTTTCTTTCACCCAATCACTCAAGTGTCATATTCCAAGCATCAATGTGGGATTTCACAACATAAACCAAGAAAACCAAACCAGGGCTTCAAGAGGCAAAACAACCTAAACCTCAACTGGTGATTCCACCTCATGGTTGGACATCACTAACCAAGACCAAATCAGTATCTTTGCATTCTTTCCATGGTTCCAGAGAATTTTTTCCAACCTGGATTCAAGGACTAGTAACTCAACCCACAACGGTTGCAAGGCTCAAGAGTGTTTGTCCAACCAAGGTTCTAGGACTGGTAACCATAACCCATCAATGGCTCGAGAGTGTTTGTCCAACTAAGGCTTCCAGGATTAGTAACTCAACTCAGGCTATTACAAGGCTTTCAAAGTTTTGGTCCAACCAAGGCTCCCAGAACTAATAACACAACCCATCACCGTAAGGAACATGATCAACATAAACCAAAAAAAAAAAAAAGGTAAAACCCACAACACCATGGTTATCCAAGAAACGACATGGCTAGGAAAAACCATTGTCAATCTAGGAAATCCTTCATGTCAATGATAGATCATAACCAAATAACCACATGCATATGCCATGCATGCCAAAAATAGCAAGGAAATAATTCATGCAACTTGATACCTGCAAATCTATCTAGTTGTAGCCGCTGATTCACCGGTTTCCTTGCACTTTCGTTCTTTCATTTGCCTTCTTTCTCCAAATCCAATGTAGGCCATAGTTCTTCAAGAATACTCTAAGTGTGCAAGAGTGTGAGATAATGAGAGAATATAAGAGAGCTCCAAAGTTGAACTAACAAAATTCTATGGATTGATCCTCAAAATCCTTTTTATCATTAAGGCCTTTATTTTCATCGTTTTCCTTCATTTTCCATTTCATGAAAATTTGTCACCTTTTTCCTTTGTTTTCTCCTAATCTCCTTTATTTTCAAAAATAAAATGCCAATTAATTCCTCTTGCATTTCCAAATCCTTTTCCATTGCATTTTCCAATTTCCTCTTAGCCATAATAAACCAAATGAACATCCATTAGGATTTTGTTTACCACAATTCATCTTGGAATATGTGTCCCATGACCTTGGTCTTATTTTTACTTTATTAACTTTATTACATGACCTTTTAACTCCGAGTTGTTACAAACCACTCCTGCTTAGGGTAACATTGTCATCAGTGTTCAATGACACTTATAAACCAACAAAAACATACTGCTTATGGAGCTTTATAACATAACTCATTATAGTATTTACAATAAGAAACTACTGAAAACATGACAAACATACCGCTTATTAGAGCTTTATAATGCAACTCATTATGGTATTTACAATAACAACCAAATATACTCATGCACATTTGATTCGGCCAAAATATAATCATACTATACATGGATCTTGATAAATCCATAACAATATAGTATTTACAATGATATACACATATACACATATGCACATTTTCTCAACTAACAAATAAAAGGATACAACGTATATATCAACAATAAGGGAATCTACCCTGGCTGCGGGTGATTAAATGGGTTATTAATGCGGGGGCGGCCTCCCCACTGGGCAAGTGGCAGCCCAGATCTGCCAGATGTAGAGGCAATCTACGGGCCTGCCACCCCCGTCCTGATAAAATCAATGCAGCATTTAATACGGGCCTGCAACTTGCCGTTAGCTGCTCTATTTCTGTCATTCGATCCGCCTCTCCGGTGCTCTGTGTGCAGTCGGCCTGCGTTGGAATGTTCAGTGTCTGGGATGTCGATCCATGGGTCTTTAAGAACCAGCCTTCGTTGGGTAGGCAGCCTATGAGGTCTGTACATTGTTTCATTTGGTTGTGGATGATTTTCTCCTACGCGTTAACGCTGACGATTGAGCCTTGGCAGCGGTTGCTAAGGTTCAGACCTCGGCCCTTTGCTCAAAAGGCCTTGGTCTCTACCTTGGGGCGCCCTGGCTCTCTTGTCTGCCAGCTACAGTTTGTTCTAGTCTATGTTTGCATTGCACCCCTCAGTGCTCAGGATGACTCTCTGGTTCAGTTCTCGGTGGTAAGTTTC